>CAUYPK010029580.1:0-38373 GCA_963574355.1 Loris lydekkerianus
TATGGGTGTTGATTTTGTAGCCTGAGACATTGCTGTATTCCTTGATCACTTCTAAAAGTTTTGTAGTAGAATCCCTAGTGTTTTCCAGATATACGATCATGTCGTCTGTGAAGAGTGAAAGTTTGATCTCTTCTGACCCTATGTCGATACCCTTGATCGCCTTTTCTTCCCTAATTGCAATGGCAGTATTTTTCTTTTAGCTCCATTCACAATTGTATTGTTCAAAAAATAACCATTACAATGAATTTATGTGCTAGTCTTTTGATAGATGGTTAGAGGAGGAAGAAACTAGATTGATCTAAATATTAATAGTTGTCAGTATTTTGTAGTTAAGATGTGAATGCTTGACTCCAGTTTTGGGAGACTGGGTGCTTAGGACGGGAGAGACGTGCTAGGTGATGGAGAGATTATTTTACCTGTGAAAACACGTACAGCAGGATCTCAGAGTGGGTGAACTGTTCCCACTGGGTGGGGCCTTAGGAAAATGCAAATCAAAAGAGAATCACGGTATCACTTAACTCTCTTTATTAACAAGCCATGACCAGAATGTAGAGAAACTGGAACCTTCATGCTTAAAAAATGATGCAGCCACTTTGGAAAATAGTTTGCCAGGTCCTCAGAAAGTTAGCCATTAACATTCACAGATGGCTTGGCAATTCTGTTCCTAGGTATATATGCAAAAGAATTGAGAATGTGTGTCCACAGAAAAACTGTACATGACTATCACATGGCACTACTAGTCACAACAGCCAAACAGTGGAAATAACCCAGATGTCCATCAGTTGATAAGTAGACTAAGAAAATGTGGTGTATTCATGTAGCAGAATATTACTTAGCAATAAAAAGGACAGCAGTATTTATACATACTACAACATGAGCAGATGCTGAAAACACGATGTTAAATGAAGCTAATCACGAAATTCCACATATTATTTGATTCCATTTGTATGAAATATTTAGAATAGGCAGACCCACAAAGATAGAAAGTAAGTCAGTGGTTGCCTGGACAGAGCTTGGAGCAGTCAGGAGTATACTGCTAATGGATAATGGGGATTTCTTTTTGAAGTGATGAAAATGTTCTGAAAATTGTGGTGGTGATAGCTATACAGTTCTATGAGTATATAAAAACCACTAAATTTGTACATGTTTACACAGTGAATTTTATGGTATTTGAATTATCACAGTAAAAAAAAAATATTCCTAGGAATGACATTATCGTTTTAGGTACACAGCTTAGTTAGGAAACATCTTTGGCATATTGATCGTAAAAAGATGTATTCTTAGGGTTTAGACCAGGCCTTTTGCTCTTTCTGTCAGAGGCAACTTTTCCGTTTGAATCAATCAGTCATTTTCACTGGAAAACTATTATTAAAATGTTATTTAAGGACCAGGCATGGTGGCTCATGACTGTAATTCCAGCACTTGGGAGGCTGAGGCCAGTGGATTGCCTGAGCTCACGGGTTCAAGACCCTGTCTCTTAAAAAAAAAAAAAAAAAAAAAAATGCCCAAATGTAATCTCAGCTGCTTGGGAGGCTGAAGCAAGAGAATCACTTAAGCCCAAGAGTTGGAGGTTGCTGTGAGCTGTGACATCACAGTACTCTACTCAGGGTAACAAAGTGAAACTCTGTCTCCCCCACCCCTCCGAAAAAAAATGATATTTAAGTAAATTATTATGCTGATTTATAGCAACTTTTTGTAGATGATTTGGTCCCTGAGCTCGTGTAAATAAAAACTTTGAGCTGTCAGTGAGTGTTCCGTGTTTTGTTTTTACTGTTCGAAAATAGTGCATGGATTTCTTAACATGTTTGCTATTTTATAGTCTTTAGTACACAAGTAGGTGTAAGAAAAAACAAATTTTGATTGTAAATACTGTGAACAAAGCCATGCTATAATAATATATAAATAGGCAATGTCTGACATTTGGTAAAATACTAAACAAAATAAAGAAGTGTACTTGTGGGAGATTTGATATAGAGGTAGTATTTTAATAGTTTGAAAATTGTTTCTAATTTTAAAATTATACTTACTACTAGAATTGAATTTATTATCCCAAATTTTGTGACTAACAGATCTGTAATACTTTGTAATATTTTAAGGTTTTGGGATTACAAATTAAAAATTGTCTAAAGTTTAGAAATGTACATGTTTAGGATGAAACCAAGGAAGAGATCTGTGGTTGACAACCCCCCGTCTTTTCTTTTAGAGAAAGACTTATTTTTCAGCGATTGCTGAATGCTTGGTTTTATACCATGAAGCTGTCAGGACTGATTTGTTAAGTAAAACTTGAAACCGTTTTTCATAGTCCCAAGAAGCACAGACTCTGCACGTAAAAATATAGCATATCATAATTTTTTTAATTCCGACGTTTTGTAGGGTTTTAGTTTTGCTTTTTCCCCTCTCTTTACATTTTAGAAATGTTGTTAAAACTGGAAACATTGAGATTTCAGTCGTCTATCACCCTGGGGAAGAAGTTGGTAATGCTGCTCTTTCTTTTGTAGCTGCCCTGCCCCCTTTCCCAGGAAACAAAGCCTGTTTTGTTTCTTGCCTGCTTGTGAGGTCTCGGCTGCACCCCATGTGGGTGAATTGCTCTGTGCTTTGTTGAAATGCTTAAGATACTCAGAAGGTAAAGAATAGGATGCTCTGAAGAGGAATGAATCCCAGCTTCAGTAGATGAGGTTGCTTGAATGGTCATTAAGTGAGCTCTTTATATGGGAACCTTGCAGTACTGTTTGTATCCATAGGTAACAACATGTAGGTAAACACAGCCAAAACTGCACACTTGCAGTTGCTGGACTGTTTCTGGTACTTAATAGTCTGGTACGTATTTTGTGCACGTTTGTACTTCATTTTGTGGACTCATTCTTTCTTCAGTTTTTTTATTATCTTAACTAATTTTTCCCATTTCTACTTTATTCTGTGGACTAATGATTCTTCTTCCATCTTTTGATATCTTAACTGATTTTTCCTGTTCTAGCTTTTGAATAATTAAATAAGCTTAGATTTGCCATCAACCATGGCTGTGTCACTAATGATCAGTGCTTATGGTATCTTAATTCTGGGAACCTGGTGCGAAGCAAAGGATAGTCACCTCTTGATTTTCCTGCAGTTTTTTGTGATTTGTTTTCACCAGGAATGTATATTACCTTATGGTTACTTCATAAATAATTCATAATCTAATGTGGAAAGTTCAAAAGCTTTTTCTAATGTTTCTTAATAGATGAACTATTTAACAGTGTGCAGCTCTAGAATCTATTTTGAAATTAATCATGTTTTATAATTCCAATACTCTTCACTGTCCAGTTTACCTACAGAATATTTTCTAATGGGGTTTTTTTTAATTGCTTAGAACTAACACTATTTTTTCCCCAGTAGCTATTTGTTATAAGCCTCAATTTATGGCATGTTCACTACGCTTAGACATGATGGATCTCAGATCAGTCTCTCAATTCATGTTTAACTCACACTGTCAAAGAACCTGACATAGCACAGAGAGTGTGCAACATCTCTGTGCAGAAATAAGTTGAGTGTTCTGTTGAAATTCCAGGAGCATGTTTTACCAAAAGGGAAGGATCACCTGAGCTCAGTCTACACCACCTATCTTTTCTATTTAGGTCTTATAGGAAAGATACACATGAATTCCTTCATGAATTATAGGAATACTGGAAAACAATGTATGATATGATCAATGGGAAGAGGTGGAGAGTGTGTATGTCTGTAATGGATGACAAGGTATAGGAATTCCAGGAAGGCGTGGGCATCACGAGGGCATGGGTGCTGAGTATCTGTAGAAGCCATGGTCTTAAGGCAGCGGTTCTCAACCTGTGGGTCGTGACCCCTTTGGGGGTTTAATGACCCTTTCCCAGGGGTTGCCTAAATACATCCTGCATATCAGATATTTATGTTATGATTCCTAACAGTAGCAAAATTACAGTTATGAAGTAGCTACAAAAATAATTTTATGGTTGGGGGTCACCACAACATAAGGAACTGTATTAAAGGGTCGCGGCATTAGGAGGATTAATAACCACTATCTTAAAGTTTAGAAAGAACAGTTCTGGAGAAAAGAGAGGAATGTTACAGAACATGATGGAATACTTAGTCCCCATAATGACTTCAAAAGGGAGATGTTAATATCCCCAGGTACAGTTGGGGCAAATGAGGATTGAGCCAGTTCCTAAATTGGCATGTCTAATTCTAATCCATTTTTTACTCCAGAGGCCATTTTTTAATATTATACTATGGTACTTGTCAGTTATTTGTTGGTGACAACTACAGCAATTTTATTAAATGAGGTTGTTGGTACCTGGCAAATCTTAGTTCTGGTTGATGACCCATTGTTGGCTCCCCCCCACCCACCCACCCCATCTGTTCCCCTGTAAAATACTAGACCATAAATCACATGAATGAACCTTTTAGCCATTTATTCTTTATAAAGATATTTGCTAAATCTTCGTGAGTCACTATGATTTTATTTTTGCCATGTAAAAGATAAACAAGGCATTGAACAAGATTGAGCAGTATAACATGTTTTGGCATCCTTTCTCTGTTCTTCCAGACACAATATTAAAACAAG
Organism: Loris lydekkerianus; assembly: GCA_963574355.1. Classification (NCBI taxonomy): domain Eukaryota; kingdom Metazoa; phylum Chordata; class Mammalia; order Primates; family Lorisidae; genus Loris; species Loris lydekkerianus. The sequence goes on from CAUYPK010029580.1 coordinate 4,574, forward strand.
ATAACCAAAAAGACACAACTATAGCAATTTTTTAAAAAAACTTCACTGGTCCAAAAATAAAACCACACAAAGGATGGTGCTTGAGGGCCACCACATTCAGCATTCAGCTCCTTGGGATTATAAGAACTAAAAGAATGTGGAAGGAAATTCATAAACATGCTTAGTGATGAAAGCCAGGCACACAGCTGACATGGCCCTGGCCTACTATAAGCATAAGGTTTTTTGTTGCTTTGGGTCTTTTTTCTTTAAGGAAATAGGGTCTTACTCGGTCACTGAGGCTGGAGTGCATTGGTGTGATCATAATTCACTGTAGCCTCAAAACTCCTAGGCTCAAGGGATCCTCCCATGTCAGCCTCTAGAATAATTAGGACTTACAGGTGCATACCATCACACTTGACTAATTTATTTTTTGTAGAGACGTGCTATGTTGTCCAGGCTGGTCTCAAACTCCAACCCTCAAAGTGATCTTTCTACCTTGAGTTCCCAAAGTGCTGGGATAACAGATGTGAACCATTGCACCTGGCCAGGAAGCATAACACTGTATTCCTAAATAGCTCATGAGTTAAATGTAACTAACAGTAGAAATTTAAATGTTTGGAATGGAATAATCATGAATTACTCTACTTCAAAATGTATAGCATGCAGTTAAAGCAGGACATATAGGTAAGTTTGTTGACTTAAATTCTCCAACAACAAATTTAAACCAGTTAAGTTCAACTCAAAAATTAGAAAATGAAATAACACAAAAACTGAAGGGGAGAATTAGGAACAGAAAAATAGAAATACTGTATATACTCGAGTATATACGGTAAGTTAACAGTGCCATCCCCTTGTATTAACCAGTGGCTCAGAAGATTGAATTGAACTAAGGCATTCTGAGAGAAGCAGGTATGTAATTTTCCTTTCTTTTAATATATCCTTGGTTCTGTGTCAGTGTTATGAAGATGTGGGTAATCTTAAACTGAGGCATTGTGGCGTGCTCTGTAGTTCCAGATATGGCCTCAGGAGGCTGAGATAGGAGGATCACTCAAGCCCAGGAGTTGGAAGCCAGCCTGGGCAACATAGATACAAGGGAAAAAAAAAAAAAGTTGGCCAGTCTAAAGGGAAATTATAATTTCTCTACTATCTTAAATAGTTAATTTTGTGCCTCCGTGAATACTTAGGTACTCATGTGGAAATGCTTAGGTGTTTTGTTTTTGTTTTTTCCAGTGCTCTGCTGGGCCCTGAGAACATAAAAGTGAATAGAATGCTGCCCCTACTCCTGTGGCACTCAGTGAATGGGAGTATGTAAAAGTGTAAGCAGAAAATCAGAACCAGATAAGAAATGCCAGTAGACAAGTGGGAAAGTTCCTAGGCAATTCCCTGAGGGACAAAGACGCTTAATATATCTGATGGGCTCTGGGAAAGCCTCATGAGATTTGCTCAAGGAGTTTCCAAGAAGAGACATTTACCAAGCAGCTGTTTTGTTCTAGCACTGGGACATAAAAAATCAGCACAGGCCGTTTGCTGTGTGACTGGGAGGCCCAGGGTGGTCAGCGTGTGCTATTCAGAGTGTCTGTAGTGAAGTCTGTGTGAGAGATCGGTCTTCAGCTTTCCTTTTGTTAATATCCTTGTAAGGTATGGAGGTTATGTTGGCTTCATGAAGGTTGGAAAGTATTCCTTTGTTATGCTCTGAATGACGTTGCATAAGACGGTTGTTATTTCTTCCTTGAATGTTGGTGAAGCCATTTGGGCCTGGAGCTTTCTTTGGTCAGTGTATGTTAAATATTTAGTAGCAAATGTCTCCAAAATTTCAATTTAACATTGAGTATGTGTCTGAAATGTAAAAGTATATCATTTTTGTCGACATTTTTGCGTAAAACTTCCATCGGCTCTGAGGTTAATCCACATTTTAATCAAAGTCATATCAGTGACAGAAATTCACTAGTGTAAAAATCCAGTCTGTCTCACCACTGAATGGTATGACGGATTCCGCTGAAAAACACTACCTGTGCTGTATGCTGGTACAGTGGTATTAAATGAGACAAATTTCTGTCATCCATAAACTTGAATGCATCAGATCGTTTTGATCTACTTAATTAAGCATTGTTTTTTTTTAAATAGGTTTTACTGTGTTGGTTGCTTTGGGGAATGGATTTTTTATAAGTGATACATTTGTATCATTTAAACTTGAAAAGTTATAAACATGTCTGTCCAGTTCATGCCCCAGTTTCCCATCTCCAGAGCCAATGGGCAGCATTTGCTTTCTAGCTCTTCAGTTCATATCCTTTGGATAGGCCGTACCTATCCCTTCTCTCTCTCTCTCTCTCTCTCTCCTTTTTATTTTATTTTTTTTTTTAAGACTTCCTGTTCCGCACTTTCCTTTAACTTCATGTTTTAGAAACTGTTCCATAATAACGATGGCAACAATAGTAAGTTAAGGTAGCCACTGTGATACTTCCAACCTTAACTACCAAAAAAAGCTACACTGAATATCCTCAGTTGCTTAGAATAACTAAATCATCAATTTCTCTTCCTTAACTAGTTTTTTAGGACAGATCTATTGTTTCATTTTGTCATTTCAGCCATGAACCAGAGAATCAGTCAGAGTGCTCCAGTTAAACAGCCACCCCCCCTGGCCCCCCAGAGCCCGCAGGGAGGCGTTATGGGCGGCGGCAGCTCCAACCAGCAGCAGCAGATGCGGCTGCAGCAGCTGCAGATGGAGAAAGAGAGGCTTCGACTCAAGCAACAAGAGCTGCTTCGGCAGGTGAGGCCACAGGTTAGAAACCAGCCTTCCACTTCTGGGGTTTGTTTTCTTTCCTGCATAAAGGTGGGCAAATTTCATTTTAGCATTTGTTAGTAACAGAAATATTGTCTGTAAAACTAGAGTGACACAGAAGTATTCTATCCAGCCCTGCCCTTGTCTTAGTGTCTTGACTGGCCTGTGACCACATGGAATGTAACTTAGAAACCTGCACCCTAAAGAGCTACTTTGGCCGTGGTCATGTGGTTGAGCAAAACTTGAAGGCAGCAGGGACGCCTCCTCAAATGTACATGGAATCGTAGCGTACAATATTTCTGAGGATTTCACTAAGGGAGAAACACTGGGACATCAGTTGAGAAAAAACGCCTTTTACTTTCAACGAATTACTTTTGTGCATGGGTTACACCAATATGACATTTTTCAAATGTCTAATATATTTCAGTACCATTGAATCTAAGAGTTTTTATCTAAAACATAATAAAAATTTTCTTCTACAAGTTCAGAAGATGCCAGTGTGCCTTAAAATTACCTGTTTAGGGAAAATTTTTCAGGTTGAGAACAGTGGGCCCTGGCAGGGAGCTTTGAAGCCTTTATCACCGTTTCCATCACTTTGCCTTCAGCAAGTGCTGTGGATCTTTATGTTCCATAAGAATAGGAAATTCCTCATTTCAAAATTATTTTTACTCTATCTTGTTTCAAAGTGGTTAAATCTAAGTTCAGGTGTAAGGGATGTGGTTTTACATTAAGCAGTTATAGATATTTAAATTTTTCCATATAAAATTTTTTTGAGTAGATTATAAAACATGGTACAGTAGTGATAAAGTATGTAAAAAGTGCCAGTATACTGGAAATAAAATCTTTTCCCTGTTTTCCTTTTTCTCTTCTGGATGTAAGTAACTATGAGTTTCTTGGTTTTGGGGGGTTTTTTTGTTTGTTTTCCTAGAGACATACGTGTATTAACAAACACAAAATATATATACATACTGGGGTCTTTCCCCACCTAAATCATAGCATAAGTGTAGACATTTAGAAACCCTTACACTATATTTCTGATACCAGATTTTAAAGATGTGGTCTTTTTTAAAAGGATATATTTTAAAAGTATCTCTTTGAGTGTCAAAGAAAATACATGAACTCAATACTGTCTGTGAGCTCTTATTCAGGATTTGAGGAACTGGTACTTGAGAATTTAAATTAAGATGCAGATTCTATCTCCTAGATAGATTCACCTTTAAACTGTGCTCTGTCAATAATAATATGTCAGTATAATTCTAGTATATTTGATGTCAAAAATAAGCCCCGATAGAAGGAGTAAGATAGTATTGCCAGCGTACAGTATCAGGAAGTTGCTGTGTCTCAGAGAATGCTGCTCCAGAATATGGTGCACTTTGATGTACTCAACTAAAGGAGCATCCTGAAGATCTCTCCCAAAGCAAGGGGTGAGACTGTTCTCCAAATCCCTTTACCTACCTAGAAATCAGACCCACCAAAAAGCAACACAATCGTCTTCCATCCCTTTCTGAAATTTCATTGATCAGAGAACGTTGAAACTTATCACCGAGGAAGAGACTGAAAACTAAACATTACGCCTAGAGCTCAGATGAACTTTGCCCAGGGTATTGTTATGTTCTCAGATCCCAGTCAGTTTCCAAAGAGAATTATTTACTAACTGTTGCCTGAGCTTTGGATCCATTCATTCTCCCTAAAAATCATTTGCTGTCCTTCAGCATAACCGCATTGCCTTCATTTACCTTTCCCTTATGAAGAAGGGTTTATGAGCATCTGGACCTCACTTGGTTCCTGGATAATCATTCTTATGTGATTCCTCTGTGCTTACGCACCTTAAATAGATTGATACGCCTTTTTGTCCTATTAATCTGCCTATTTTCAGTTCATTTTCAGCAAATCTTTAGAGGCAAAGGGGGAGCTTTCCTTTTGGTTCCTACAAAGTGGTCTTGAAAGGAATGCTTTTTTGCCTGCCGTAAAGAAAATGCAGAGAGGAAGTATATTATCACAGTTTACACACCTCTAAAGCCTTTCTCACAAATTACCATGAAGGACGATTATTTTTCATTTAGGTAAAGCTGTTTGTTGGAACAAAGTAAAACCATCAAGGCTATAATGACATGGCTATTAGAAGAAAGCAAAGTATGTTTAGCATAACCTGTTTTCATTTTGTTATTACTGAGTATTTGTTGGTTAAATGCAAGTCTCAGTTTCAATGAATGAATGAAGACTACGAAAATCAAGAAATTTTAGTAAGAAAAACATTCTTTAATTGCTCATGTCAAAGTCTTACTGTTTTAACTTTTTAAATCTAGAAATGGGGCTGTTCATCATTTTGTTGTATGTGGGGGGTGGTGTTGTGGGTAAAATGCTGCTACTTATAAAACTCTTCCCTCCAAAGAATTTTTCTCAATCTTATTCTCATTTTTACTCTGGGTGATGGGTCCTGGAAAGACTAGCTTTACTTCCTTTAAAGGTAACGCCTGCATTTCTTCTTTTCTACATACTGTGTTGTGGAGCTACTCTATTCTTATATTGGTAGTCTATTTTTTAGAGGGTTTTTGTTTTTGTTTTTTAGCAATCACTATAAATTCAGTATATCTTAAGTCTTTTGGCTTCTACGAACTTCCATTGACAGTTTCTCTTATCACTGAAACATCAAATGTATTTTGCCTGCTTTATCTAATACTCAGACGCAAAGAACCTACCTGACCATTGTCAAATTTTATTTCAGTCCTGAGGTCTAAATTTTATTGCTGTCCTATCCTTAATGCTGTTAAAAATTTCTGAGGTTTTCAGTTTTACCATGTGGCGACTCCATTGGCTCCTGTCTTCCTTAGTCTGCTTCTTGGGTAGCTTGGGAATTCTGTGCTATGGTGATATGTCTGGATGCAATTTGTAACTCAGCCTGCATAGCCAAACCATATAGCCTAAAGTAATTTTTATCCGTCTTATTTTTTACTCTTAGGCAATGCGGAATATCAATCCCAGCACAGCAAATTCTCCAAAATGTCAGGTAGGCTCTTATCTGATGTTTTAGCATTGGAAAACAAAGGGATATTAAATTAGGAAGGCGAGAGACTTACATTCCAGGGGCCTGTGCTCACTGAAGATTAGCCCATAATATAACTTTGAGCCATCTTTAAGCCATCTTTCTATTAAGACACTTAAGTTAACATTGCTGTTACCAGGAAGACTACACTATCTACTCTTTCCCCACTCCTCCCGGAAAGTTTCTAGTATTTATTTTGATTCTGTGGAGGTCTTTCTTACTCCATTTTTAAAATGTGTTACGTCTCACTTGTACATCCGATCGGCCTCCGGGTGTGCCGAATTGTTACTTGAGTAGCTTAAAGTAGTATTTATAGTGATTTAAAGGAATTAACAAACTGAACAATAACAAAGGTAGTACAGATTGTTTACTTGGGTAGGCTAGTGTAGGAAACCTTAATATGAATTATAATACTATCAGGAAAAGAAAAATTCTAATAGGCATTCTTAAAGAAGAATATCAAAGTTATTAGAGGAGAAAAGATCTGCCTGGACAGTGTTCCAAGTTTCCTTGTTGACTTTTATCAACATTTCTGTCTGATAAACCTCAGGGTGCAGTGGCTATGAACGCGTCTTACTTAGATGAGAAGATTGTGGCCATTTTTCCTTCTAACACAGACTTTTATCTGACTCACGAGGAGAATCTCATTCTGGAAACCAAAGAGATTCTGTGTGTTTAGGGTCTACAAGATTAGAAGAAATGTAGTAGTCAGAGGATCATTTCATTTCTCTTGGGCAGAAGCAACAATAAAACACCTCACATTCTGTGTAGCTCGTTCTACACTAGACTGAGCCAGTCCACTGATTCAGAATCTGCTGTAAAAGGGGAGTTAGCAGAATCCATCACTGTGGGCACCTTGAACTTGTGCACTGGAGGCCATGCTGATAAAGGCAGATGCGGTCCTCATAGAGGCTTTTAACTGTCTTAAGAGGGGAAACTCGAGTTGTTTTTTGCTTTTTTTTTTAATGTTTCTCATAAATGCCTCCATTTACTCAAAAGACCGAGTGAGGGATAACTCATAACAAGTCACCTTCACAAAAGTAGAATGAGGAGCACTGATAACCACTTTGACTGTGAAGAACTTAGCATTGGGTCTTTAAAGTGAAGACATTTTCTCTTTGCCTTTTCTCTGAAGTGTTTATGAAAGAGGGCTTTTATTCCTGATCAATGAAACAGAAACTAACATGGGAGCAAAAATTAACTTAAGAGATTGGGATTCAAGGAAAAAGTCTTCCAGGCCAAAAGTGGGTGTTGAAATTGTCCCCCCACCCCTTTTTTCCTACTCGAATCTTAAACTCTGTATCTCATAAATCATCTCCTCGGTGTTTGTTTTACAGTCGAAGACTAAATAGTTGCTATTATTAAAATTATCATCCAGGAATTCTTAAACATTTTTTAAAAAGTGAGGCTTATTAGTAATAAAAATTGTAAGATATTAAAATTACAGACTTGATTGTTACATATATTTTAGTTGTCAACACATTTACCTAGTACAGTTACAAAAATGATCAGTAAATGTATGAAATTCCAGGATAGGGTTAAATTTGGAGTAACTCAGAAATAATCTAGTGGTATTTGTATAAAGAAAACATTTGTGTGTTTTTCTCATCCTGTTATTTTCTAGGTGACCTTAAGGAAAATGTAAGGGAAAATTTCAAAGAAGAGTGGTATCTTATCTGAAGATGGTTTTACCAGGATAATCAAGAAAGCCAGAAAGGGCCTTTCAGTCTCAAAGACCAGTCGTAACTCAGTACTTATGTGCCTGGTTCAGGGTTGTCTGTCTGTCTGTTTTACTTTTCTAATATGTATTAGTTTACCTGAGTTAACAAGCATTAGTGAAATCAGTGTAATTATTTTGTAATCAAATACCTCCTATGCTGTGGGATGTGGGAAGATACTAAACTTCATAATGGTTGTGAATTGTTAATTTCACAATCTTTAAGTACTTCCAGTAGTATTAACAAACCATGTCTGTATTATAGTAGGAGTCGGTGGTCATGTGACTACTGTCAGGATAGGAGAGGTTAATGAATAATTCCCCAGAGATGTGACTCCGCAACGGTATTAAAATGCAAAATTGTGTAAAATAAAGCAAACTTTAAAGGCATTCATATATCCTCATAGTTAAATATGGAAATTATCACCTTAATTATGGCATATTAGTGGAATTTTGGCTTAATTTAATTTCCTTTTTATCACAATTTTTATATTTCAAAAGCAATTTCTGTTCTCTTTGCCTTTTGAAGTTAAACATTTAATGCTCAATTTTTTTTTTTTTTAGTCGTATCTCTGTATTACACATCAATGCTGCTTTAAATTGAAGAGACCTTTTTAGAGAGTGAGTTTAGGGATGCATTTCAACTTTTAAGGTCTTTCTGAGAGAAACACTGTGAGGAAAGATAGTCCACATCTCTTCTACCTCCCACCCCATGTGAACATTTTTACCTTTTCTTAGGACTAAAAGTGAGGTTCTTAGTACCTGGGGCTCCTAGTACCTGTGAGATTAGCTCTGAACTCTGCAGCCTGGCGCCCTTGTTGGTGGTCAGTGAATAGCTTTCTCCCTCACTGACACTGGTTATGCCACTTACTCTGTTAGCTGAGTGCACGCTGCTGCCTTCTTACAATTTTTATACTCATAAGCTTTTTCTCATAAAAAAGCTCATGCTTATTTCCCTTCTTACCAGTAAGCTTTTTCATTTCTTTTATAAGGCCAAGATCAAGATATATCCCCAAGTGACCTTATCAGCATTCTTGAAACTTAACAAAACTATTATATAAAGATTCAACAGCCAGGGTAATTCAAATTTAGGTGGTCAAAAGTATGATAGGGGATTATTTTTGCTTCTGAGCAAGTAACTGCTTTAGTCTACATAGAATTGGAATGTAAACATTTTGCAACTAATGAATCATATAGTTGCTAATAAATACCTGATACCGGTCAGGTCTGTCCCTGATTTAGTGAACGCTAAAACCAATGTTATTGCTAAGATATTGCCCCTCAGTAGTGAAGAGTTTCAGATGTTCACAGTCAACTAAAATGAAATAATATCACTGTTTAGGGCCGTGTGAAAATAGTCACCAACAGCCTTTTCCCCCTAAATTTAGTAATAGCAAAAAAAAAAAATTGGCTCCCCTCCCTCAATTCTTTCACGTAAGCAGACTCTAGAAATCTGTTCCAGAATTCTAGTAACGCTCCTAACATTATTTTCTTTCTCAAGTTCTAATATTAAATAAATATAATAGATTCATTTGGATATTTTCCAGTGAATATACTTTACTTTTAATGGCTGTGTTGAAAACTACACGGGGGGTTTAGCTTCTCACCTGGCATACTCTTGTAAGTTACTTCACTTGTTTTTTTTAACCAGAATTGCCTCTTCCTTGTTATTTGAACAGGGACATCTAACTTTAATACTTTTGGACCTATGTAACACAAAAGCCCTAATTCCAGAACCTGTCAGATTGTTGAATCCCAGGATAATGCTGGGAATACTAACTACAACTCTATTTTGTACAGATTTTTTTTTTCTTTGTTCAGAATTTTAGATTATCATAATTATTCTCCTAACCGTCCTTAAATTCATCTGTGTAATATTTTTAGTTAAAAAAATTTGTTATTAAGGCTTGGCAGCTAGAGCGTCAGTCACATACCCCGGGGCTGGGCAGGTTCAAGCCCAGCCCAGGCCTGCCAAACAACAGTGGCAACTACAACAAAAAAATAGCCAGGCGTTGTAGTAGATGTCTTTAGTCCCAGCTACTTGGGAGGCTTCAGCAAGAGAATTGCTTAAACCCAAGGGTTTGAGGTTGCTGTAAGCTGTGATGCCACAGCACTCTACCGAGGGTGACATAGTAAGACTCTTTCTCACAAAAAAAGAAATGGTTATTAATTTGAAGATACTTTGGTAAATGGCACAACCATTAAAAAACAAAAGGCATTGACTAAATGTTTCAGTGATTTTAGAAATAATGAAATAGTCTGTGATTGTCTAAAGCTGTGTTAGAAAATGGGATAGGGCAAGGCTCCCTATCTTGAACAGTTGGAAGAGATGGTTTGTTTCTATTTTTAGAATGGTTGACATAAACTATTATCACTATGATGAATTATTTCTAAGATATATATTTTTAGAGGTATTCTCCATTTCTAAATTTGGATTTCAAGTTCACTCGGCTAATCTTCCTAAGGAAATTGATCACCACCCCACCCCACAAAAAAACTCTTCCCTGTGCCCTATGTTATCCAGAAATTAGTGTACTTTTACATTGTTCAGTGTTTGCAAAAGACAAAATTACTTTAGGAAAGCAATTAAGTTGACTTGGTAGTTTCTTCTCCAAGTTAGTTTTTTAAGTTAGTATTTTCACATGCAGTGAACATAATTTTTTCCACAGGGTTCAAAAAGGAAAAATTTTAAATTATTGATATTTAATGAAATTGTAAACATTGGGAAGGGAAATAGCATACATTTATGTGATGAAATAGGCCATTCCTTTTTTCCCCTTTTTGAGATAGATCTTTGAAGTTCAGTGTAGTTAAAAAACAGCAACTGCTACTTCCCACATATACATGCACACATACTCTCAAATAATGACGGTTTAAGAAGACAGATCTGAAAAGTAAATTAAAAATTTGGAGTGTGTCCTACTGTATACTTTACCTAGTCAGACTTTGAAGGAGCATAGTAAACATGACATTAGAACTAAAAAAGAGTCTTCCGTAAGCTGTTCGGCCTCCAGGGAGGTGTAGTTGTCTTGTGGGTTTCCATGGTGAGTGTGCTTTATAATGCCTTCTGTCCTTAGGCAAAGACTGTGAATGGGAAGGTGAATGCTGCTACCACAGGAAAGTAAAAACTTATTTTAATATGAATAAATATAAAATTAATTTACTTAGCTTGTAATTTTAAATCAAAATATATATTCCACATAAACTCTTCCATTTTACTGTGTTTAAAAGTAAGCGTGTATATATTTTATGTAGAAAATACCTACTCTATTGCAATAGAGTAATTTTATCAAAACATTTTGGATGAATAGGAACATTATTTTGTGATTGGGTAACTCTGGCCTGGCTATTTTAAAAATAAACCTAGGGACATAATTGGATTGTCTACAAAACTGATTTCAGTTGAAACATTTTAAGTTGAAAGTTAGATCTGTCTCTAAGGAGTTTTTGGATTATTTTATCCTGAACACTACACTTAAAATTAGAATACTAGACTAAAGATACAAGTTTGTCAAACTACTCTTTTCCCAAAGGTATAACAAGAATATAAATAGTTTGACAGATTTTCAACACTGGGGAAGTAAGCAAGTTACAAGAAATTCAGCCAAAACTTAATCATGATTCTGTTCTGTATTTCAAAGGTCAGATAGCTCTTTCAGAGTATTTGGCTTTTTCTAGATGAGGCAAGTATTTTTAGCTCATTTTATTTTGTAATAATATAAAAATGTGGTTGGTGGCTTTTCCCATTGAGCTTATAAATCTTAACCCTGACGGCAAATGCATCCCAGGTTAGCTATCTGTACTGTTAGTAAAATCAATGTTCCCAGCTGCGTCTGGAGGGAATTTTCCAGGTTGATCCCTAAAGGACATGAGCTTGTCTGTTTCGTATAGTGGATTTTTATTGACCCTGGATCCAGTCATAAGCCATTAGGACCTTCTTTTATTTCCCTCTTCTTATTTAAATAGCAATATAATTTCCCATAGGAAAAAAAAAAAACAAAACAAAAAAAAAAACCACATCATATGTATCTGGTAAAGTATTTTGACCTCAGTTAAAATGGGTGTTTTGGTCCATATAATTTGGAAAAATAAGGAGAAAGGCAGTGGAAGAAAGAAGTCAGTAGTCTAGAAAACACACTATTTTCAGTTTCTGCATTTTTAAGTTATCTACGCTAAGCCAAAATTTATAAACAAACTAAGTATCTATCAACAGATGGGGTGTAAACAGGGGTAGTATATCCCTATGGTGGAATACTAGTTAGCAATAAAAAGGAATGAACTACTAAAGAATGAATGAATCTCAAAATTGTCAGATTAAGTAAAAAAAAAAAAAAATACATACTATATGATTTCATTTCTAGGACATTGGTAAAGTACTAACCTGTAAAGACGTAAGGCAAATCGCTAGTTTCTGAGAGGTTGGGGGGGGGGTGTGTGTGTGTGATTATCTTGGTTATAGTGATAGTTTCACAGTAGTGCTACACACGTTTTAAGATGCATCACATTGTGGACTTTATGTGTGGCCTGTGAAGCTTTTCAGAACTTAAGGTATCCAATCCTGTTTTGTTCACTGTCACTAGAAGTTTCAAAACTTTAGTGAATATTCCTACCTTGAGAATAGCATCATAATCTGTGTGTATGGTGTTTGTATCATTGGCTTGTTACATTATCTAGTCATCTCTTGGGATTGCTTCCAGAAAATCCCACAGATGCTCAAGTCATTTACATAAAATAGCCTAGTATTTGCATATGACCAACCTACCTGCGTCTTCCTGTATACTTTATCATCTCTAGATTCCGCATAATACTTAATGCAATATAAATACTGTATAAATAGTTGTTGTAAAATGTTGTTTAGAGAATAATGGTAAGAAAAAGTTTGTGCACGTTCAGTACAGACACAACCATCCATTTTTTCTTGAATATTTTTGGTCCCCAGTCAGTTGAGCCCACAGATGTGGAAGACTAGCTGTTCTCGTGCCAGGTCCTTCGCTACTTGATTAATAATGCTGATACCCTCCCACCACCAGGAGGTAAAGTGGCAGTGCTTCATTGGTCCTTTGCACTCAAGTGGGAACTTCATGAAAAAGTTGCCAAAAATAATACGAAAATTATATCCAGTTCAGTTGTTTTTATAATGACTTACTGGTTTGTGTCATATATGGTAGAACCTCTGGAAGTTGACCACCCAAGCATTGTAACAAACTGGTCAGCATAAGAAAGTAGGCTTACTGTACTGATAATGTACACGTGGTACAAGTCCAGTCTGTGAAAGTTACGTCAGGTTAAGGAGGTGGTCAACTATGGAGGTTCTAATGTATTTGTTTTATGCTGCAAGCGGTGCAACGCTTGGCAAACAGAAACACAAGCATACCTTTGCCAAAAAGCAAATGAAAGTCTTCAGGATAATTCTCAAAATACTCCTATATTTTGTTACAGAATCCTGGGCTTTAGCTCATGTAGAGTATAATTTTGTTGACTTTAAAGCTTATTGCTGGGGCAGCGCCTGTGGCTCACTGTGTAGGGTGCTGGCCCCATATAGCAAGGGTGGTGGGTTCAAACCCAGCCCTGGCCAAACTGCAACAAAAAATAGCCAGGTGTTGTGGCAGGTGCCTATAGTCCCAGCTACTCGGGAGGCTGAAGTAAGAGAATCACTTAAGCCCAGGAGCTGGAGGTTGCTGTGAGCTGTAACGCCACTCAGTACTCTACTGAGGGCAATGAAGTGAGACTGTCTCTTAAAAAAAAAAAAAAGTTTATTGCTAAATACATCCTTATATTTTAAGTGATGCTCCAGGTGTTAAAAACCTGATAGTTGTGCCTCTAATCTAATCTTAATAGAGGAGGTGGGATCATCCTGGAAAGTTCCCTAGACATGAGGGTGCCTGCCCCAGATCTCAACTATTAGTGGTGTTTACATCACGGTAAGCGGAAAGACTTGGCACCAGGAGGCTGTGCTGTCCCTACCAACTGTGGAGAGTACACTGTCTCTGCCCTAAAATCACTTCTCACTTTATAAGATGAAAATGGGAAGGGGCCAAAATAGAAGACAGAGAGAAAACGAACAGACCCCCACGAGCCCTGGGAGAGTGCATTGGCCTTTAACCAAGAGGGTGGGAAACTAGCTCATTTCTAAAATTGGGGAAAAGTCACAAACATGAGTGTGAATGGAGGTAATTTTGAGAGGAGCAGGAAAAGGCGTCAGAAGGAGCCAGAAAATCAAAGATTGTGTCTGGTGGCCTCAGTGTCATGATTTAAGTGAGAAAGAGATGGGAAAAGATTTGATAGGGGCAGCATTTGGAGTATTGGCCTTAAAGATGTGAGAAGGAGCTGACCAGGGACAAAAAGGAAGGAGACACAGCGAGTGCAAGGCTGCAGGAAGTAGCTAGAACTTGTCAGAACGACGGAACCAGTGCATGTAAGATTTCTAGGAGAGAAGTTTTTAAACCATTCCCAGAGTGTGACTCAGGAAGTTATGGATTGAAATACAGCGACGAAGTTGGTCAGTACCATTGCGATTTAAGGCAGTCCAGGAATTTCAACAGTGGGTTATATGAGGCCGACAGTTCCAGTGTGATGGATGCAGTTAGAATGAAGTCAAATACTGATTGTTGCCCCAAACATGACTTAAGATTTTTGAGATGATTTGGTTTCCAATAACAAGGTATCTTGGTTGTGCAAGTAGGCAGTTGAGGTGAGGTAGGTGGAGAAGAACAGGATTGGAATCCAGAAGGTTTAAGAAACTGTCGGGTTGAGTGAGTTGTCCACTTACTACTGAAGCATGTTATCTTCGTTTGATGAACAGTTAGGGATGTAATGAACATTGCTGTGTTTGTTGCCTATATTTGTAATTGGAGAAAATGCTAAATTTAAGTTAAAGTTAGCAAAACTTAAGTTGTAATTTTTCTCATTTAAGTTCATAGACTCTGAATTCTCTCATGGTCCTCTTGTTAAGAAACCCTGGTTTTTTACATAAACATCATAAACTAGATTAAAAAGAAGTGCTTTTCGCATGAGGAAGAACCGGTGTAGACAGAAGGGGCAGTGTAGAGCTAGGAGAATGTTTCCACACCCTCTGACCCAGAGGTGGTTGTGTTAATAAGGGAGGTGGAGATGGGGAGCTGTGCCTCAGTGAGCGGACTTGGTTCAGGAAAGCTGTGGGATGTGGAGGGCTTAAGGCCATTTGTGATAAGAAGCTGTATTTTAAATAAAAACAAAAATAAAAGGACAGGAAGCTGATGCTCTAGCAGAGATGGTATTGATGATAGCTGAAAAGGCATAGTGGAAATTCTTAGGAGGGTCAGGAACAGAGACAGATGAAAAGGAGGGAAGGGGGCCAGAGTAGTAATGAAGGTGTCAGGGGTTGGTGAGAGTGAGATGAACTGACCTCACTGTCAGAGCAAACAAGACTGGAAGCCTGGGCCGGGGCATCAGGAAGCCTGTCAGGCGGGCATTCTGGAACCACCAGAGTAGCAGCCTTTGCTCGGTTCCCAGGTGGAATCCTGCTGAGAAGCTGTTGTCTGCCCCTGCCATCTTAAGTATGATGGTTATTAGGGTTGAGAAACTTTGGATGTCTGTTTTTTCTTTTTTCTCCCAACTCAAAATATAGTACAAACAGTGTTGGGGGGAGGGAGCGTCAGTGTCTTACTGTAGCAAATCATCAATGTTGCTCTTCCTACTTGTTTTTATCAGTATTGCCAAACACACAAAACCATATGAGACTTGGTGAGTAAAAATAAACTTTCAAGAATTCTTTTTTAAATACCAGCCTTGCTATTCTACCCCAAAGAAGGATTTGAGACTATCTAGCAAAATAAGGAAAATAACTAAATGGAAACTAAGTAGCAAAGTATATTTCGGGGTTAATAGAACTAGACAGATTTTAAATTTATGTAACTTAATGTTCAGTTACTTGAAAATGGAGGAAAGAGTTTGGTCATTCTCATTGGAACATGTGTTTTGTTTTGTTTTTTATTGGTAAACATATTAACTATTAAATGTATGTTAATACTTCAGCTTTGCATATACAGAGTTACCCTAACCTTCATTTTATTTCTTGAAAACTAACAATAAATACATTAATCAGTAGATTCTGTTTTGTTTGTTTTAGGAATTAGCTCTCCGTAGCCAGTTGCCAACACTGGAGCAGGATGGTGGGACTCAAAACCCAGTGTCTTCTCCCGGGATGTCTCAGGAGTTGAGAACAATGACGACCAATAGCTCAGATCCTTTTCTTAATAGGTGAGAGTTGCTACTGGCCCATATCTGGAAAAGGTCATCACTTTAAGATCATTCTGCTGAGCACTTGTAATAGACAATTTTGAACATCTATGTGGGCCACAAACGTACAGTTGTAAATGAATTTCTTTATAAATGGCAAGTACAATAAATGTTGAGGATTAAAAAGCCGTCTCCTGTGAGGGGAAGTGAGCTGTTGAGACTTGCAGAAGGAAGGCGTAGTTACGTGTTTGCTTCTGCTTATCCTGTTGACTAATAGTTGCCTAAAATTACAGAAACATAAAGGAACATGTGCATGCCATTCTGTGAAAGCAAATGAAATTCATCTTAAACTTACTTACGGTTGTGTTGTAAGGACCACTGTAAGGAATTTTCCACATAGCTATTCAACCTGAGAGGTTCTACCCAGCCCAGTTGTAATACCTTGTATTCTTAGGGTTGTAGTTCAAGAAGATAAAAATGTAAGGTTATGCTTCTTTTAAAAAAAAATGCATTAAGATTAATGACAGTTATTTGAAATTAACATTGTTTAGACAACACACTTTTAAAAATATTTAAAGGTATTTTGTTTTAAGAAAACTATTCTGCCACTCTCTCACCTCTCATCAATTAAATTGAAAAATTCATGATTCTAAGAACACAATATCATGTTAAAAATATTTAGTGCAATAGACTTTCTCATCATTTGCTCAGTCTTAAGATTAGGGCTAGTGGGGAGGTTTAATTTTAAAGGTCATCTAAAATGCATTTTAAGTTTTTATTTACCCTTCTGACACACATGCAGTTTAAAGTTCTGTCTGAAATTAAGTGTATTTACATATAATTACAGGTCTGAACTTACACTGAGACTGATTACAAAAGGTCATAGCCACAGAGAACTTTTTTCCTCACAACTATGAAAATTTACATTGAATATATTCTATATTGTTGAAGGCCTGTTAAGACACTAAACATTGGATGGACTGCGTGTCCTTCTGACAGTCGCTCATGAAGAGTCTTTGTTAGAACTGTGGTGAGAGCGCGCGCGGCACTCTGTTCTCCTGAATGATCACGGTGGCAGATGGGCAGGGCCATTAGTCTAAAGGCAGAATCATGTATCTCTTCTCTGTGGTGTCCCCAATTTCTAAAGTATGTATCTGACTTTGACCCTTTTTCCCTTAAAATAAAGAAATCCAAGCTTTCTCTGTTACTGTTTGATTTATACATACTCCTTAAACTCTAAGCACTTGTTCTCCTGTCTGTGAAGTTGGCTCTTGTTTTTTTTTTTGTTTGTTTGTTTTTCCTTCAGTTTTTGGGCTGGGCCTGGGTTTGAACCCACCACCTCTGGCATATGGGGCCGGCGCCCTACTCGTTGAGCCACAGGTGCCACCCGAAATTGGCTCTTAATATAGTGCACCATCCCCTTACCTCTTTTACTCTGGAGACCCTTCAAGCCAGCTCAGATGTCCTCCTTTATGAAACCTTTCACTTCTCCTTTTCAAGCTCCCTGTTTGTTCTGAAAGCACTTTTTCATATAGATCATGGAGTCCATGTATATGATTCATTACCATATTCCTTCTTTGCTGAAGTTGTGAGCCTCTTAAAAAACATCACTTGTAGGTGGTGGTGGTGGACGTTAGTGTCCTTGTCCTCAAGTTTTGTCTACTACCTGTCATGTAATAGCAAATGCTCAGGGAATGTTTACTGAGTGGGGCCTGTGGGAGGTAGATTTTTGTAGGGAGTAGTTCCTAGCCAGGAAAATGGACTTGTAAACTCAGGAATGCCCAAGTGCTTCCCTATGGTTTGGAGTGAACTTACTGAGTTCAGTTGTTGAGGACCAGAGTTGAGGGTCTGACGTGTGCCTTGTGCTGAGCAGTGGGACGGAGTGACAGGACCAGGTCCAGCCTCTTCCAGATCAGAGCAGGCAAAATTTTAAAAAACCACTTCCTGAAGGCTTCTCATACATGACTGCATTGTATACAAATGGTTCTGGGGCAAATTTGTGTTTTCTTGGATGTGTGTGAGGCTTTTGAAATGTGCCGGAGTACAGGGAGTGTGAACATAAACCAACAGTGGAGTAAGTGGGGCAGGACAAGGCAAAGGCATTGAGTAATTGAAGGCGGAGACTTGGGGTATTGACAACTAGAGTATTTTTACCTTGAGCAATTCTAAAAGCTTATTTTTAAAGCTTAGGGTTTTTTATTTTTTAGCTTTAAGTTTAAAAAATTAGTTGCTTAAATGCCCACGTTGTGGGGAAAGTTGACATTAATTTTCAGAGACTCATAAGAATGATAACAACGGCCTTGATTGTTACACCACTTCTCTGTAAGATTTTCTAGTTAGTAAAACTCAAAATTTTATGATCAATGCCAGCTGATGTCTGTGTGCTTAGTAAAGTGTTCTATTTATGAAAGTCATATTCTGAGGATATTTATCATATTTGTATGCAAATCTGGGGAACTTTTCCTTTAGCCTGAAGTAAAAATCTTGGGTCATGTTTTTGTCAAAGGATGTACAGTTTTTTGCTTTCTTTTGTAGTTTTTCGTTTTCTTTTGTTTTAATCTTTTCTTCACCTGGAGCTGTGCAGCCTCCTGTTTTACGCTGAGGCATTGGGGTTTTTTCCCCTGAGACAGAATCAAGGAGAAGAGGCTGTGGGTATTCTTACCTCACTGGCAGTGACTGATCTATTTTGGCCTAGTCCAGGGAATTCTGGCTTTTTATTTTAGGTTGGTTTTTCCTTGGCTTAAGTTCTCTGTAGGAGAGGTAGGAATTTAACAGGAGTCCAGGCAGACCTGCCTCACTGCCCAGCTGGAGTTTATGTTTTGACCCCTGCCTGTGCTCCTGCCACCTAGGGATTCGAGACCTTGCAACACGTGAGCTGTGCGGACTCCCCAGTTCCCACACTCCAGATTAAAATGGTATTACAGAGAGAGAATCCATGCAGAGAATTTTCTGTCAGCTAGGAAAACTGAATGCAGAACCTTAGGAGAGCTCTTGGCCCCTAGCACTGCCAGCTTCAATTAGGACTAACTTGTCTTTCTCACTTCATAGCAAAGGGCTGTGTGTGGCCTTAAAGGAAGGTGCTTGTTCCCATATTGGAGAGTAGGGGTTTTCACTGACCCTCTCTGAGAGTCACTCACGCTGCTACTCAGCAGGGGCTTGCTTTACCTCGAATTGAGCTTTTAAATCTGTGTGTTGGTTTTTAACTGTCGTATTTTATAGTGGCACCTATCACTCTCGGGATGAGAGTACAGACAGTGGACTAAGCATGAGCAGCTACAGTGTCCCTCGAACCCCAGATGATTTCCTCAACAGCGTTGATGAGATGGATACAGGTGGGTATTCTTTATTCCTCGTAATAACCTGTTAGTCATTCATGCTACCACCAGGGCTAATAAGCTATTGTGAGCAAAGATTATTCAGAAGAAACCCAATTAAAATCTTGTAAACTTAAATAAAAATTGAGCCTGCTTTGTTTCATGTGGTGAGTTATAATTTAAATCTTTTTCCAGATTTTAAACATTAAGGATTTGATATATTAGCTCTATTTGAATAAAACTGTGGTAACATGACTTACTTTAGTATTGAAGGCAATTAAGGAACCTGTTAGAAGGCTCCCTTCATGTTCTTATTGTGTTCTTAATTTGGAGAGAAATGTTTGTACATGATCAGTGTTTGCTTCCCTCTCTTCCCTTAGGGTTTTTGGTCTGTCTTAGGAAACCAGGGGAGAATGGGTAGATTGCAGGAGGCTCCTTGTTTGTGTTAGAAGAGTTCTAGAGGTCTTGCAGGAGCTAAGAAATACCTCCTTTCTTCACCAAGAAAGTTTAAGTCATTTCTCCTGTGGCTTGGCTGGTGATCATTGCTCTGGACTTGACAGAGCACATGTATTTGTGGGGAAATGAAGCTATTCCCTTTGCGAGCTGGCTGGCTCTTCAGCTGACATCTTCTGAAAATGTGTTTAGGCCAGTCTTTATGCCTGTGCTTCTTAGAACCTGTCCCACCCCTCCACTACTTACCTAGATCTTAAATTATCCTTAGAAGCTACTTCAGACATACTTCTCATGTAACACCTTCACCTACCCCTCTCGTCCTCATTCCTGTCTTCTCTAGACCTCTGTCGCACTTAGTGGATTATATTGACTTTTTGAAAAAACGTCCCATTGGAGCTCTGAGGAATCTTAGTGGTAAAAAGCTTCTGTGGCCAGGTAAATTTGAGAAACCTGGAAGCAAGGCTAAGATTTATTAAAGGACTTCTGGGCGGCTTGTTTTGCTATTACAAATACGAGTCTCCAAGGGAAGAGTATTCAAGTATTCATGCAGTCTTTTTATTTTATTTTGGTGCCTCCCAAAGTGTTATGTGAGGGCAAGGCAAGTCCCTACCATTCATCTTTGCATTTAATTTTATCACGGTGGTGCACATCTGGAAGACAGGTCGAGATGCCTTTGCCCAGGGTACTCGTTCTTTCTCTCCCCCGCTGCGTAGCATTTTTTTTCAAGGCTTTTTTGTTTTGTTTTGTTTTTTTTCCCCCATGAATCTCTTTGATACTCAACACATAATAATCAGCAGTCAGCCAATTTATTAGTTGACTATCTGGACAAATAATGAAGCAGAAGTAAACTTCGCATTGGCATTTTGTTATCTCTGGGTTGTTTGGCCTAAAGTAAATTCTGGGCCTCAGGTCAGTCGGGAATGCTTTCCTTCTCTGTGCGCTTCTGTATGCTTGTGTGGTGTAGCTCTGATGTGAGCTCTTCAGAAAGTACTTTATCACCTCTCTCTCTGTTCCAACTAGGTGATACTATTAACCAAAGCACCCTGCCGTCGCAGCAGAACCGTTTCCCAGACTACCTTGAAGCCATTCCTGGGACAAACGTGGACCTTGGAACACTGGAGGGAGATGGAATGAACATAGAAGGGGAGGAGTTGATGCCGAGTCTGCAGGAAGCTTTGAGCTCTGACATCCTTAATGACATGGAGTCCGTTTTGGCCGCCACCAAGCTAGATAAAGAAAGCTTTCTTACATGGTTATAGAGCCCTCAGGTAGACTGAATTCCAAATCTGTGAAGGATCTAAGGAGATGAGACATATACCTGAAATTTCCAAATAAGCCAGTTGCAGTTTTCTGGCTAATACAGAAAAAGATGAACAAACGTCCAGCAAGATTCTTTCATCCACTATTTTGCTCTTCCTTGTCCATTGCTGCTGTTAATATATTGCTGACCTCTTTCACAGTTGGCTCTAAGAATCAAAAAAAAACAAAAAACTTTTTTGTTTCTTTTGCTATTATAACTACTGTTCATTTTGGGGGCTGGGGGAAGTGAGCCTGTTTGGATGATGGATGCCATTCCTTTTGCCCAATTAGATGTTCACCGATCCTTTTTAACTCAGACTTGGAAGTCAAATACTTCACGTCACAGCATTTAGTTTGCTCAAGCGATTGTTTCTTCAGCTGCCTTTGGCCAGTGGAAGAACATGACCTACTGGTCTGACAAGCCAAAAGTGTTGTACCTGATATTAGGACTTAGTGCTGATTTGAAGAGACAGCTGAAACCAAGGCTCAGTGTTTTCTTTTCCTCCTGGTGGTATCTGTTAGTCACATAGTGACCTTGATTTTATTTTAGGAGCTTATAAGGCATGAGACAATTTCCATAGAAATATATTAATTGTTGCCACATATTCTAGTGTAGGTTTTGGTGGATATTTGTGTGGGTGTTTTTTTCTTGGTTGGTTGGTTTTGTCAGAACCTAGGCAAATGACCATATTAGAGAAACTATTGATAGTCATAGCTTGGGACAGTTGGAATTCTTTCGGTAAAATCTGTATTTCCTGTTTTTTTACCATCTTATTTAAATTTTGACTGTTTCTGCTCTCTCTTATACACACACAATGTTTATAATAGCGTGATAGCAGAATGTATCTTTTTTTTAAGGTTTCCCTACTTTCCAATTTATTTTTAAAATGGTAGCTTTGAATATATGCATTTAGAATACATGGCTTAGTAGTTTAAATCTGGTGGAGGCAGTCTGCCAGTGTTTGAAGTAGCCTAGTGTTGTAGAAAGGGCTTTTACTATGGATAGTGCTCTGTGCCCTCTGGGCACACAATAATTTCTGATGAATTGGGAAAGAGCAAATAAGAAATGGCTTTATTTTCTTCCTTGGACTCCCAATTTTGAGTCTTGAAAGGAAATCACTGAGTACGTTCATAACTTCCATGACAGAATTTAGCTTTATAGAGAGGTTCACCTTTCTTTAGCTTTAGGAGTTTACCTTCCCTTTAGTTTTGGAAGTAAATGGTAGTGGTTTAGTTTTCATTTGTAATAACACATTAAAGACTAGATTGAAAAGTTTCCTATCATGTTCTTCTTTGAAGATTTGCTCCTACTTCTATATGCTGAAAATTGACCCTGGATAGTATATAGAATACTCTAAGGTCATGAGTTAGCTGGTAAAGTGATCAGATTGATAAATGTATATTGGTAGTTGAATTTAGCAAAGAAATAGAGATAATGATTATTCCTTTATTTTTACAGGAAGAGATTTAACTAGAGTGTGTGTCTACAGGAGAAATAATGGTTTCCAAAGAGTATTTTTTAAAGGAACAAAATGAGCATGAATCAACTCGGCAGTATAAGCTATGAAGTAACACTTGGTTATGAATTAGAAGTGTGGTACCAGCTAAGCCCCTCTGTGATTTAAGGGTCTTTCAATGTTTTTAGAATAAGCCCTTATTTTCAAGGGTTTATAACAAATATAAAATCTTCTTTCCTGGCCAAAGCTGCTACGCAAAGCCCAGCATAGCTTGGGAAGATAGATTTTTTTTCAGTTATGAAATCTAAGTATTTTGGCCCTTCAATTTGGAGGAGTGCAAAGTTGGAAGTAAGTTGTTTTATTTTTAAGTACTTTTCAGTGCTTAAAAAAAAACACAGTCACTGTGTTGTATATAATTCACAGTTCGATCAGTCATAATAATTAACTCCAAGGCTTTTACTAGGAAAACAACAGAAAGATTAAATTTTGAATTACGTCCGGGGGAAATGGCCACTGTACAGATGCATTGAGTTTTAGAGTGATAATGAAATTCTACCTAGAAGGCAAAATTGAGTATATTGATGAGATCATGTTGGGTTTTTGTTTTTAATGTGGAGAAGATCAAAGCTACTTGGAGTGCCTATAATTTGCCAATAAGCCACAAATTAAGAATGGATCTTGTGTCTCAGCAGAGTAGCATTAGCTTAGGGGGAGGGTAGGAAGATGTGGGGGACCTTGATAGAAAACTATAAACTTCTTTCACTTTAATAAAGACTTGTCTTGTATCTTGCTGTCATTGAAGGCAGTTCCTAAAATTTCAGTTACTTAAGTACACCCACAAAAGAAGAATACGGAGATCTTAGTTTCCCCTCAACTTTAATTTACCTCAGTGTTGTAGCAGCACCGTGGTGCCTGGCACAGTCCTTTGACCTTACGCCCTATTGACCGGAAGGAGACCTGAGGGTCCTTTCTCTTTTGAGTTTGAATCACAGCCTTGATGTGATGTCGCTCTTGTTTTATGTCCTTGTTCCTAATGTAAAAGTGTTTAACTGCTTCTTGGTTATATTGGGCAGCACTGGGATAAGATTTTAACGGGGTATTCTTAAATTGCTTTTACAATAAACCGATTTTATAATCTGTAAATTTATCATCTTTTTACATTTGTGTTGTTTTAGTTAGGGCTTCTTAGATCTACTTATGGCTGATGGAGCACATCGATTAGGAGTTTCAGATCTTTCAAGCACTGTTGTAATAACTGTTTTCTAAAACTAGTGCCTTTAAATAAAAATGAACATAAGGAAGTGACTTTGATACAAACAATGTTGCTATCTTAAGTATTCGTATTACATAGAGACATTCTATGTGGAACATGGCAGAAAGACTGAACATTAAGAGTAGTTATGTGCGTAATTCAGAATTCATACCAATCAGTGTTGAAGCTTAAAACAGTGCAAAAGTGGGAGGCAATATCCAGTGATTAACAATTTCATAGCTTTTGTACATCTGAGAAATGAATGCTCAGATGAATTTTATCTTTGCAAGCATGTTTTTATAAGAATTGTGGGTGTGCCTGTGCCTATCATAACAGTTGTTTTCTGTATCTTGAAAAGTATTCTCCACGTTTTAAATATTTTATATTAGAGAATTCTTTAATGCACACTTGTCAAATATATATATATAGTACCAATGTTGCCTTTTTATTTTGTTTTAGATGTAAGAGCATGCTTATACGTTAGGTACTTACATAAATGGTTACATTGTTTTTCTTATGTAATACCTTTGTTTGTTTATGTGGCTCAAATATATTCTTTCCTTAAACTCTTCTTTGTTGTTTTTAACGATTGATAATATTTGAAACTTTTTTTTTTTTTTTTTTTTGGCTTCTTAAATGGTATTCCAGTAGAACAAGTACTAGAAATGAAGGTGATTACAGTAACTGGTAGACAGATTAGATGTAAGGTTAGTTTTGCTTCTTAAAGTTAGGCCTGGCATTTAGAACTTCTGAAGTATGGATATAATGCTTTGAACTTTATGTTCTGTACTCTGCACATACGCTGTCCGCATCAATGGTAGGGTCCAAGCAGAATCGTGTGTGCTTTATTCTGTAACAGCACAGAGGAAAGAAACCGAGAAGAACATGACAAAATGTCCTCTGATTTTGTTTCTCTGAAATACACTATCATGATCTCCAAAACAGAACAGTTGTAATAGTGAAGGGTATTACTTACTGTTTTATAAATAAAAATGTTCACAAATTTAAGTGTTAGGTCCTTAAATAAGAAGTAGGTTGATGTCTTTGAAAATGATGTATTTGTGTATATTTAATATCTTCAGTTACTGACACGTGGTTTTGGTGAGACAAATCTGCAAACTTCGTATTTTGCTACACGTCATTTCTGTATGTTAGCACACTCATTTTGTGGAGCTTGAAATCGAGGGTTTCCTTGTTCTATAAAATACAGTGGCCATACGTTTTAGTTCAAAGCTATTCTTTTACAAAAGAATGCATTGCACTGCTGCTTAGCAAGTTGCTCCAAAGGGGGTGTACTTTATGCTGGATGGCTTGAAGTCCTCCTTCCTCCTGCGCCCTTCCTCCTCCTTCCTCCTGCCAGGATTGTACGGCCTTTCGTGAACTTGGAGTCTGATTTAGCAAAATACTTAGAATACTTAGAATATGTTTAGATTTGGAAGAGCATTCCAAATATTTGCGAAGTATAGTAGTAGTCTTTATGTACAACCTGATATGGAGTACTTTACATAATTTTTTTTTTTTTTTTTAGACCCCAAATTAAAGTTCTGTAGCTCAGTAAATGAATTGCCCGGTAGGAATAAGCAGGAAAATAGTGTTTAGAAGAAGAGGAAGAAAAGGAACTGGTAATAAAAAGAAAACCTAGGTGATTACTACCTGAATGACCAGTATACTGGTGCATTATGTTTAATCCCCTCTGATTTTCATTTCTTGACAGCTGAGGTTGCACAAGAGCAGCACCATAAACCCAGTCACGTGTTTCTACCGTATCTAATGGCAGCCAGACACGTCTGTGGTCCTGGCACCCACTATTGTGGGTAACTGTGTGCTGCACTCCTTGGGCTCAGGGTTCCACACACACTTAGGGTGGAGGCTCTGGCAGGATGTCTGTTAGGCCCTCCATCTTCCAGTTTAACACATTGACTGCCACACCAGGAAAAAAATTCTTTTCCCCTTGGGGCCACAGGTCAAGATAGGTCAACAGATAAATGAGTTATATGTGCTTCGTGAGGCCCTGTGCTCCTGAAGTTAAATACAACTCACGTGGCAGTTAATATGTTAAGCTGCTGGTATTTTATCTTTTTATTTTAGTCATGAGAAATTTGTGACAGTCTTTCTCAATCTAAAGTTCACTGAATTGGCTCCGTGCCTGTGTCTCAAGTGGCTAAAGCACCAGCCACGTACACCTGAGTTGGCGGGTTCAAATCCAGCCCGGGCCCGCCAAACAACAGTGACAGCTGCAACCAAAAAATAGGCGGGTGTTGTGGCGGGCGCCTATAGTCCCAGCTACTTGGGAGGCTGAGGCAGGAGAATCCTTTGAGCTCAGGAGTTGGAGTTGGCACTCTATCCAGGGTGACAGCTGAGGCCCGTCTCAAAAAAAAAATAAAATTAAAGAAAAAAATTCACGGAATTAAAAAATAGCTCAGAAGCCTATGGCACTTAGTACTACAGTTTTTCCAAATCACACTGGGAACATAATTGCTATACACATGTTACCTGAATATGAAAAGCTATGACATAACTAAGGAACCTTTTGTACATATTTCTTAGGGTTATGACATACATTTTTCCATATTTCCCAAGTATGTTTTATGAGACTGCAGTTCCCATGACCTTCATAGGATTTATATAAAATAATCTGAGTTAGCATCACCTTTTGGTTATGAGGACCCAAACAAAATATTTTAAGTACAACTGATCAATTGTTAACATCCCTTAAAGGGGATATTTGATTCCTTAAATATCGTGTTTAAGAAGATCATGGTCTTTTCTTACTATCATCATGTTTAGAGACAAACTGTTATTGAATAATTCAGAATAGTTCTTCAGACCCAGCTCTGTTCGGGGTATCTACATAGATACACAAGGCTCTTCTGCCTTGTTCTATCAGGTATACACACCAGGAAGCCCATCTGTCCCCAGTTTTATATAAATAGGCTAATTGTTTTTCAATAACGTTTTAATATTCTATAATAAATGTCAAAACACTGACATATGAACTTGTCTGGTCATGCCAAATCCTATTAGATATGGGTATTGTTACTATTCCTAATTATATGTCTCAAGCCTAAGTCCAAATCCCACTCTGTGACCACAGGTGACTCGTGGAGTTGACATAACTAAGAAATATTCTCTTGTGTATAGGGTTAACCATATTCTTAGGGGCTCGCAATTACCTTTGCTTCTTGGTTCTGAGCTCCCCTACCCACAGCCCCCCTGCAGGATGTTGGTCTTCACCGAGAGAGGAATCCTAGGAAGATTGACACAATGAGATGATGCTCTAATAGGCTATTAAATCTCCTGTCCGTTCTTTAAATTTATGTTTCCATTTGTACAACAAGCACATTGTCAGGTAATAGTCTAGTCTTGAGTAATGTCACGGTAATTTCCTGAAGGAGCTTACAAATCAGTGAAGGTAAAACTGTTGAGGGCTAAAAGTAGTGCACATGAGGTACCACGAAAACGTGGCCTGTGAGAAAGTGACTTCCTCTTAGGATGGTCAGGAAAGGCCTGGTAAAGTGCTGTGTAAGCTGGACACGGAGTGGTTTGACGCGCCCAACAGAAGTGGTTAGTGTCAGGAAAGACCAGTGGGCAGGAAAACTTAAAGAATATTTGAAGAATGGGGGGGAAGTATTTCAGTTTCATCAAACTACGAATATGTAAAAATATTTGAATGTCTAGTATATGCCAGGCACTATTCTAGGCTCTAGGAATACAATAATGAACAAAACACAAAAAGTCCCCCCATTGTGGAGTTTATATTCTTGGCAGACCAGATGGTGATGGTTAATGTGTCTCCAGTGCCCCCCATATTCTGGGCACTTCTCATGCCCTAACTCAGTTAATCCTCATAACCACCCAATGGAGATAGGTACTATCCCAATTCTTCGGGTTTAAAAAAAAAAAAAAAATTGCATGGCGTCCCGTATCTGAGGGGTGGATTTAGAGAGTCTAGCTCCAGGATCTGACTTATTACAAACATGTGCTGCCTATCACTTGAATTCCTGGGTGAGAAATTTGAACATCCAATGACCAGAGGAGGCCTTTTAAAGGTCTGTTGAACTGGGGAACAATACTATACAAAATTATTTAAAGTACAGTCTATTACATCAAAATTTAAAGAAATCATGATTATACTTAAAAGTAAAAATGGGCTGGATACAGGGGACGAAAATAGAGTTGCATACACATTTCCAGACATTAATTAAGTACTCAAGAGTACTTCTGAATTGTTCCCATAATACTGTGGATCAGGTTTTTTGTACCTGGGAGGAGAGGTAATGATTTCACAGGCGACTGAATTGGTTTCCCCTAAAGTATAATCAGGCAGTGTGTACTACAGAATGGAAGTCATTTGGTGCAATTTACTGTACTGAGGTGAAAGTTTGGGGAGCTGCTGTCTTAGCAGATTCCTGACTTGTGAAACTTGGGACAAGCTTTGGAAAATTTAAACTCTCAGGGCCACTCAAGAGCAGCTACTCAAAGGCCAAGAGCCTATTTGGGGGGCGGAGGTTCATTGAACAGGAAAGGGTCAACAAATAGGCCTGAACAAAACTGAAGTCACAGATAGGAAATCTTTTGCCCAGGCTGGATCTTCTAGTCGTATCTCACTGTTTGCTAGGCACTTTAATTTTAGCAAACACAGAAGCTGCTTGTTTGCATAGTGGTAAGTATCTGACACCAATATTTGTTTCCCCGACAAAAGGGGAAAAAAACCCTTAATCACCTAACGTGCCGAACAGCGGGGTAGGAAATACAGTGCCAAAAAAAGAATAATCCTTGACTGGGCATGATGACTCCAGCCTGTAATCTTAGCACAATGGGAGGCTTAGGTGGGAGGATTGCTCGAGGCTAGGAGGTAGTGACCAACCTGAGCATGAGTGAGACTCCATCTCTACAAAAGAACAGAAAAATGAGCCAGGCTGGGTGGCACACGTTTGTGGTTACAGCTGCTCACAAGGCCAAGGCAGGAGAATCCCTAGAGCCCAGGAGATGGGGGTTGTACTTAGCTGTGAAGTATGATTCCCTAGGAAGTTTATGGTCTAGAGGGAAAACGGACCTCGAGGAATTAAAAGTGTTATGATCAGATCAGATGGTGATAAGTAGTATGTCTCCAGTGCCCACTGTATGCTAGGCACTTTCCATGTCTTAACTCATAATAGCCAGGCATTGTGGTGGGCACCTGTGGTCCCAGCTCCTTGGGAGGCTGAGGCAAGAGAATCACTTAAGCCCGTGTGCATTAGGGGAAATGCACAGTCCAAAGGTCCAAAAAAAGCCTAAATTCACGGAGTCCAGGATATATCTCAGGTGGCCATGTCAGCGAGGGTCCTCGGAATCTGTGTGTGTGCTAATGCAAAAATTTCGCTCCAAACCCTTCTCCGCCCAGGAGTAGACAGGAGATGTCTGTGCTGGAGTGATGTGCAACTGGTGTGCAGACTTCACAACAAACACTTCCTCCGTGTAACCCTACTCCAGGTGTGGGTCCCTGGAGACCAGCGGTGGCAGCAGAACAGCCAGACTCAGCAGTAGGACTCAGCACCCAGGTTGCTGCCGACCTGCAATCTCCAAGACGGCTGCCTGGAGGAGGAAGTGCAGTGGGAGCAGGAACCCAGAGGCACATGTCGATGAGTTAATAGTGACGTATTGGTACCTTTCACAGGCAGCGCCTGGCGCTCAGTGGGTAGGCCACCTGCCACGTACACCAGGACTGTTAAACAACAATGACAACCACAACCAAAAAATAGCCGGGCGTTATGGTGGGTACCTGAAGTCCCAGCTACTTGGGAGGCTGAGGCAAGAGAATCGCTTAAGCCCAAGAGTTTGAGGTTGCTGTGAGCTGTGATGCCACAGCACTCCACTGAGGGTGAGACAGCAAGAGTCCTGTCTCAAAAAAAAAAAAAACATAGTACCCTTCACAGTTCCTCTAAAGACGGGTCTGTGCTGAAGGAATTGTGTCAGGCCCCTGAATTCAGGAGACTGTCAATGTCAGGGAGAAGTAGAGGGAAAATAAAACAAATACCAGGGGTCTTCAGAGACTAAGCAGACCCAGGGAGGAGAAACTTATTATTCGGCTCGGCGCCCATAGAACAGTGGTTACAGCGCCAGCTACATACACCGAGGCTAGTGGGTTCGAACCCAGCCTGGGCCAGCTAAACAACAATGACAACTGCAACAGAAAATAGCTGGGCCTTGTGGCAGGCACCTGTAGTCCCAGCTACTTGGGAGGCTGAGGCAAGAGAATCACTTAAGCCTAGGAGTTTGAGGTTGCTGTGAGCTGTGACGTCACGGCACTCTACTGAGGATGACATAGTGAGACTCTGACTCTCCCCCCCCCAAAAAAGCAACTTATTTTATTCAGTATGTATTGGCCACCTACTGGGTAGGAGGCCCTCCGCGGAGACAGGCAGAACGCCCCTGCCCTGTGCGTACCCTCTCAAGAAAGATGCCCACTGAAAATATGTCACTTACCCATCATTGTGATTATTGGTGGCCGTGGTCCCCTGGTTAGGGGGAGGACGGAGGCTTCTCTGAGGAGGAGACCTCTAAACCAGGACATGGAGAATGAAGGAAAGATCACTGGCTCGGGGCTGGGCCAGGAGATCACTGGCTCGGGGCTGGGGCAGGAAGGTCGTCATGCCGGCAAATAGAGCAGCACCTTGAGATGGAAAGGGGCTTCCATGAGCCCTGACGAAGCTAAAACCCAGGCGGTGGTGTGGCTGGAGCACTGTGAGGGGGGCCGGAGGTTGACATGGCTATTAAGTAGGAGAATGGTGTGGTCACATCTGTGTTCAAAAGGTGATTCTAGCTGCTGTGTCACAGTGAACCAGAGCAGGGTGGTGGGGGCTGGTGGAAACGTTAGTGTCAGTGCACGGCTGAGGCAACAGTGGCTGCGGAGGCAAGAGAAAGAAGCCAGAGACTGGGAACTGCCTAGATATGAGAAAGGAGAAGGAAAGGCTGTTTAAACAACAGAGGAGGAGCAGGTTTGGAGAAATGTGACAGTAAAAATGTGCTGGCTACGGAGCACAAATACAGGTTGCTGCTGGCCCCAGAAGAGAGTGCTGCTCTGCGGGTCGCGTTGTCGAGGGGACAGCAGATTTAGATGGTGAGCTGGATGGACCCTCCACAGGCTGGTTGATTTCACTAGACTCTAAGACAACACCCAGGAAACCCTATAAGTAACAAGACCAGTCCATGACCCCTTCAAAATCAAGAGCAAAACAAAAAGAAACCAAAACACACCATAGTCCCTAATGCACAGCGAGGGATTAAAAGATGTGTCACTTCGCTATTTTTAAATACAGGTCAAATCCCATTAGAACATACTCCTCTATGGATAAAATAAAAATCCCTGGCCCTGCCCAAAGATTCTCATTTAAAATAATACAGTAAGAGGATGCTGGCAATTCTGTTACTTCATCTCTAACAGGAGTTGACCTCATTTCTCCAATTGGCTTTGTGCCTTTTTAAAACTGACCAAAACGCCCTATGCGTCTGATTACCACTTCACACCTTGTTCACAACGTGCTAGAGGGACTGTCCCTGGCATCTGCACAACTGTTCCTGATGAGCTGCAAGGCTGAGAAACTTCCCTCATTTGGGACAATTGGGACAAAGACCAGGCTGATGGAAAAGTCAGATGGTCTTGGGGAGGGGGCAATGCTCCAGAGCCTACGCTGACCTCCTAGGGCTGTTTCTTCCCCAGCACCAGCACCCAGGGAAGAGGAGACTCAGTTGGGTTGCTCTCCCTTCTCTTTGATTACAGGGAATGCTTTCGCTTTAGCTATTGGTTTCCAAAACCATTTATTCAACTCACAGGGCCACTAAACTATTCGGGCTGACGCTGATAACTTCCCCTGCACCACCCCAGGCACAGAGAGGGCTCCTGGTGCTTCATGGGCATTTGTGGGCAAGATTCTTGATGTCCAGCCTGGGGCAGCCCGGCCAGGGCAGGAGTGAAGGAGTGAGACCCACCCACTCATGGCTGGGGAGCCTGAGGGTCTTAGAAACAGGTGGGAAGTGTGAAGCAGAGATCATCCAGGTTTCAAAATGAGAGAATTGAATGAATGTAGAAAGAAAAATGAGGCCCAGAAGGACAAAGTGACTCCCTAAAAGCCATACAGCTAATAAGGGGCTGAACCAGAAACAGAGCCTTTGGACCTTTGACTCCCAGTGAATTTATCCTACACACTGGTGAAAATCACAAAGTCAAAACTGCTCTCAAAATCCCCTTTCTCATCTATAAGACACTGGAGCAATGGGCGGCGCCTGCGGCTCTAGGAGTGGGGTGCTGGCCCCATATGCCAGGGGTGGTGGGTTCAAGCCCCGCCTTGGCCAAAACTGCAAAACAGGCAGGCTCTGAGGTCTGTCTGGTTGAGTGGAAGGGTCAGTGGAAGTGGCCAGGCATTTAGAATACTATTTCTCTCTCTCTCTCCCTGTCTCTCCACTAAACATGAGTAAACACAATCCTTGCTTTCATAAAGCTTCCTGACAGCTGGGCATGGTTAATCCTAGCACTCTGGGAATCCAAGGTGGATGGATTGCTTGAGCTCAAGAGTTCGAGACCAGCCTGAGCAACAGCAAGACCCTGTCTCTACTGAAAATAGAGAAACTAGCTGGGCATTGTGGCTGGAGTCCCAGCTGCTTGGAGGAGCTGCGGCAAGAGAATCACCTGAGCCCAAGAGTTTGAGATTGCTGTGAGCTATGACACCATTGCACTCTACCCAGGGAAACAGAGTAAAGACTCTGTCTCAAAAAATAATTAATTAGTTAAAGCTTATTGTCAAGGGGAGTGGTTCTAAATTCTGATTCAGTATCAGAATCCTTGGAGAGCTTTAAAAAACCCCTGATGTGGCGGCACCTGTGGCTCAGTGGGTAGGACACCGGCCCCATATACCGAGGGTGGTGGGTTCAAACCCAGCCCCAGTCAAAAATGCAACAAAAAATAGCCAGGTGCTGTATGGGTGCCTGTAGTTCCAGCTACTTGGGAGGCTGAGGCAAGAGAATCGCCTAAGCCCAAGGGCTGGAGGTTGCTGTGAGCTGTGACATCACAGCACTCTACGGAGGGCGACAAAGTGAGACTCTGTCTCTTTAAAAACAAACAAACAAACAAACAAACAAACAAAAAGAACAACCTTGATGTGTGGGCTTCATACCTCTACACCCTGAAATTTTCCTTTAATTGGACAGTAGGGAGCCTGAACGTGAGGACTTTCCCAAAGCTCTCTTGATCACTCTAATATTGGGATCGAGAAATCACAAGCCCAAAATAAAGGAGACAGGCCCATCAACTGGCAGGGACAGCCGAGCAACCTCCATGTGTTCAGGGAGCCCGAAACCTGACACCTGACCTCAGTGCTGAGGGTCAGGAAGAGATTCAGGAGGAAGAGAACATGAAAGGGGACCACTCCAGGCGTCTTCTAGAGCAGGCTGTGTTCCCATCAGGCCATTCTGACTCAGCTACCCAGTCAGCCTTGTGCTAACTGAGCTTTAGTTTTAAAGAGCCTGAGCCAGTTAAAACAAAACGGCACTTCCTGGGGTAAAAGGTCCCCCCATGAAGCCAGCCAATAAGAGGTACCTGTTCTGTAGTCTGAGATTCAGCCGAGAGCTTCTGTCTCAGGAGAGACTGACTCATCAGGGCTGGGCATCAGCCAGAAGGGAACTGGCTTGTTTGAAGAACTTGCCTTTCTTGGAATAACCCTCCATAATCCAGCATAATCCTTGGGTGGAGAGTGGGGGACTTTTTTTTTTTTTTTTGACAGAGTCTCGCTATATTGCCCTTGGTAGACTACAAGTGTGCACCACGGAGCCTAGCTATGTTTTTTTTGTTGTAGTTGTCATTGTTGTTTAGCAGGCTGGGTTCAAACCCGCTAGCCCCAGTGTATGTGGCTGGCACCCTAACCACTGAGCTACAGCGCTGAGCCAAGGGTTGGGTTCTTGGCCACAGAACCCCTGATTAGTTGTGCGGCCGCACTGTAGAGCAAATGGATTTTGTGTTTTAGTTTAGGGGTTGAAAACTATTTGTGACATTGCTTTTGATGTGTGAAATTCATTCAAATTCCCAACAAGCAACTGGCAGTGAATTCTTCGAGTATGATCCAACTGTAGAAATTACTTGATTTCCATACAAGTACTTGCTGGGGGAGAGAGTAGATGGTGCCAAGAAGCACCCTGCGGGAGGACAGTGCAGAACTGTTGCCTGGGCGAGTGACAGTGGTGACAGCTACAACACAGACATGAGTCGGGGAGTTGAAGGGTGGGAGGCTGGGAAAGCTCGAGGGCGGCAAGCCCACAGAT
>CAUYPK010029581.1:0-17082 GCA_963574355.1 Loris lydekkerianus
TTGGAAGGGTGCAGGTGAAGTTTACTAAGTGTAGAGTTTAAGGGTTTGAACACAATAATTAAGAAAATGCCATGAAGGCTATGTTAACCAGTTCAGTGAAAATATTTCAGACTGTATATGGAACCAGCACATTGTACCTCACAATTGCATTATTGTAAACAGCTATGATTTAATAAAAAAAAAATAAATAAATAAATGAAATAAAATTGAGTACATTGGAGTACATTTACTTTTCCATTATTGTGATGCTTTACTAAGAAGAATGTGTTTCAGTTCCATCCAGGTAAATACAAAAAATGTTAAGTCACCATCTTTTTATGGCTAACTAGTGTTCCATGGTATACATATACCAGTTTGTTAATCTATTCCAGAGTTGATGGGCATTTAGGTTGTTTCCACATTTTAGTGATTGCAAATTGAGCTGCAATAAACCATCTAGTGCAAATATCTTTAAGTTAAAATGATTTTTTTTTTCTTCTGGGTAGATGCCTAGTAGAGGGAATCCAGAGTTGATTAGGAAAGCTAATTTGAGTTCTTTGAGGATTCCCTGTACTTATTTCCAAAGAGGCTATATTAGCTTGCATTCCCACCAACAATAAAAGTGTTCTTCACTCTTCACATCCATACCAGCATCTGCAGCTTTGGGACTTTGTGATGTGGACTAATCTTACTGGAGTTAGGTAGTATTTCAGAATGGTTTAGATTTACATTTCTCTGATGATTAGGGATGATGAGCACTATTTCATATGTTTATTAGCCATTTGGCTGTCTTTCATAGAGAAGGTTCTGTTTAGGTCTTTTGTCCAGTGATAGATGGGATTGTTTGCTCTTTTTTGTTGATTAATTTGAGTTCTCTATAGATCCTACTTAGCAAACCTTTATCATATTCATAGCATGCAAAAATCTTTTCCTGTTCTGAAGGATGTCTACTTCCTTTACTTGTTGTGTCCTTAATTGTCCAGAATCTTTTTTGTTTATAAGTCCCATTTATTTATTTTTGTTGTTGTTGTAATTGCCTTTGAAGTCTTCTTTATAAAATCTTTCCCAGACTGACATCCTCAAGAGTTTTTCCCACACTTTCTTCTAGGATTCAAATCTTTTATTCATCTTGAGTCAATCTTTGTAAGTAGTGAAAGGTGAAGTTCGAGTTTCAGTCTTTTTGATGTGGATTTCCAGTCCTTCCAGAACCATTTTTGAATGAGGTTTCTTTACCCCAGTGTATGCTTTTGTTAGGTTTATCAAAGATTAGATGACAAATAGAGACTGGTTTTATCTCTTGGTTTTCTAGTTGGTTCCAAATGTATATGTCTCTCTTTTTGTGCCCAAACCATGGTGTTTTGATTGCTGTGGCCTGGTAGAGTTTTTCCTCCAGCTTTTATTTTTATTGCTAAGAATTGCCTTGGCTATGTAGAGTTTTTTTCTGTTTTTATATGAAATGAAGAAGTATACTTTCAAATTCTCCAAAGTATGATGCTGGCATTTTAATGGGGATTGCATGGAATCTTTTTATTACTTTGGGTAGAATGGACATTTCAACAATTTTGATTTTTCTTAGCCAGCATCAGGGTATGCTCTTGTTAATGTCCACTGCTATTTCTTTTCTTAAGGTTTCATGATTTTCTTTGTAGAGGTTATTCACCTCTTCTGCTAGGTATAAGCTGGGTATTTCATTTTCTTTGAAGCTATTGTGAAGGGAATTGTGTTTTTGGTTAGCTTCTCAACTTGGCTGTTATTGACATATACCAAGGCTACAGATTTGTGGACATTGATTTTATACCCTGAGATATTACTGTATTTCTTGATCACTTCCAGGAGTCTTGTAATTGACTCTCTGGGGTTCTGTAAGTATAACTTCATATCATTGGCAAAGAGTGAGAGTTAGACATCTTCTACCGCCATTTGCATGCCATTTGTATCCTTCTGTTGCCTAATTATATTGACTAGAACTTTCACCACAGTATTGAATAGTAGTGGTGATAGAAGACATCCTTGTCTGGTTCCAGTTCTAAGTGGAAATCTTTCAGTTTTACTCCATCCAGTATATTAGCTGTGGTTTCATTGTAGATGGCTTTGGTGAGTTTAAGAAATGTGCCACATATGCCTATTTTCCTAAGTGTTCTTGTTAGAAAAGGATGCTGAATTTTATCCAATGCTTTTTCTGCATCTATTGAGAGGATCATGTTTGTTGTTATTCCTTCTATCGACGTAGTGAATTACATTTTTGGATTTGCATATGTTAAACCAGTCTTTCATCCCTTAGATGAAGCCTACTTGATCGTGATGTATAGATTTTTAATGTGTAGCTGCAATCTATTGACTAAGATTTTATTGAGTAAAAATACTCATCAATCAAAATCAATCAAAAATGCATCAATACTCATTAGTAAAATTGTTCTGCAGTTTTCTTTTTTATTTGAATCCTTTTCTGGTTTGGGTATCAGGGTGATGTTTTGCTTCATAGAATGTGTTGGGGAAGGTTTCTTCCTTGTCAACATTTTGGAATAGTTTCTGCAGTTTAGGTACAAGCTCTCCTTTGAAGGTTTGATACAATTTTGGTGTTAAGCCAATCTGTTTGTTATTGTAGGAATTTTTTTTTTAATTGTTTCTTTGATCGCAGTACCTGATATTGGTCTCTTTAAGAAATCTATTTATTCTTGGGTTAAGTCTAGGGTGAGGATGTGATTCCAGGTATTGGTCCATTTTCTCCACATTGTCAATTTTCTGGGAATAGAGCTTCTTGTAGTAGTTTGGAGATAATCTCTTATATCTCTGTAATATATGTTGTTATTTCCCCTTTTTCATTTCTGATTGAAGTTATGAGAGATTTTACTTAATTGTTTCTAGTTAACCTGGCCAAAAGTTAATTGTTTTTCTTTATTTTTCTGAAGAATGAAGTTTTTGTTTCATTAATTTTCTGAATGATATTTTTTTAATTTTATTTATTTCTAATGTAATTTTGGTTATTTCTTTTCTTCTGCTAGACTTGTCATAAAATTTTTCTTCCTTTTCCATTTCTGTAAGGTGATTCATTAGGTTGTTGATGTGCTCTCTTTCTGTTTTTTGGATGTAGGCAGCTAATGCATAAATTTCCCTCTTAGAACTGTTTTTCCAGTATCTAAAAGGTTTTGGTAAATTGTAACTTCATTGTTGTTATGTTTGATTAATTAAACAATTTCCTCCTTTATATCTTCTTTGACCCAAGTGTCATTCAACATAAGGTTGTTTAATTTCCATGCCTTTGTGTGTAGATGAAAATGTTTGTTGTAGTTGTGTTTCACCTTTTTTGCCTTGTAGTCTGAGAAGATACAAGGTGTAATTTCAATTCTTTTAATTTTTGTTGAGGTTTGATTTGTACCCTAGGATATGATCTATTATGGAGTACGTTTGTTCCATGGGGTGTCAAGAATAATGTATACTTCTTAGCTTTGGGATGGTGTCTTCTGCTTATGTTTATTAAGTGCATTTGTTCTAGAGCCATGTTTAAATCACTTGTATTTTTGTTTTGTTTTTGTTTAGAGGATCTGTACAGTTCTGTCAGAGGAGTATTGAATTCTCTAGCTATTAATGGTTTATAGGACATTATATTGCTCAGGCCAATCAAAGTCTGTTTCATAAATCTGGGGGTATTTAATTTGGGTGCATAAATAGTTAGAAGTGAAATATCTTCTTGTTCTATTGTTCTCTTGACCAGAATGAAGTGACCTACTTTGTCTTTCTTTGTCTTTCACTTTTAATTCACTTGTATCTGAAAATAAGACTGCAACCCTCCTTTCTTCTGATTTCCATTTGCCTAAAATACCATTTTCCATTCCTTTACCCTGAGTCTAGATTTGACCTTTAAAGTTATGTGTGCTTCCTGGAGACAGCATATGGATGGCTTGTATTTTTTTTTCCAAGTAGCCAACCTGTGTCTCCTCAATGGGGAATTCAAACCATTGACCTTTATTGAGAGGATTGATAAGTGTGGTCAAGTTTTATTCATCTTATTTTGTGAAAGTCCATTCCTTAGTTTTATCCTTTGTGCCATTTTGAAAGTTAGATTTTGTCCTTAAGTATATGGATGTTTACTTTCCTGGGGGACATTTCGATGGTCAGTATGGAGAATAGGCCTAAGCATTTCCTGTAGAGCTGGTCATGTTGTGGCAAATTTCTCAATGTTTGCACATTAGTAAAAGATTTGATGTCTCTATAATTTGACACTTAGTTCAGCAGCATACAGAATTCTGGATTGAAAATTGTTTTGTTTAAGAAGTTTGAAGTTAGATGACCATTATCTGTGCCTTGGAAATATTCAGCTAAAAAGTCTGCTGTCATCATGATGGATCTGCCCTGTAGGTCACTTGGCTTACTCATGGCTGATTGCAGAATTTTCTCTTTTGTCTTGACTTTGGAGAGTTTCATAAAAATGTGTCTTGGAGATGCTATTTTTGTTGAGAGGACCCAGAGTTCAATACCTCTCGAAAAGGAATGTCTTGGAATTTTTAGTGAAATTTGGAAAATTTTCATTTATGTTATTCTCCAGTTAGGGCTTCCTTTCCTTTTGGATGTTCTTCTTCCTCTTCAAGAATCCCTAAAATTTGTATGTTTGAAAGTTTTGTGCAGTTCCATAATTCTCTAAGTGAATGTTCTGTTTCCTCTGTCTTCTTTTCTTTCTCTTTAACTATATGGGTTATCTCAAGAGCTTTATCCTCTAGCTCTGAAATTCTTGCTTCTCAATGGTCTAATCAGTTATTGTTACTTTCTACTGCATCTTTAAATTCCATGACTGACTCCTTCAATTCCTTAAGCTCCACTATATCCCTTCTGTATTCTTCATATCTTTCACACATATTTTGTTTCTGGTTTTCCACTTTCTTGTTAATTTCCTTTATTTCCTTTGCCATACATATTTTAAATCTTCTTTCTGACATTTCCATTAATTCTTCATAGTTAGAATCCTCTGCAGTGGCTGCCTCATGGTCCCTTGTGGAGGTTGCTTTAGTTTGGTTTTTCATGTTGTCAGAATTTTTCCAGTTGGTTTTTCCTTATGTGTGTTTTATTCTTATTCACTTCTTTACCCTATGTTTTTCCTTCTCACTACTCACTTCACTTTAAATTACCTTATCTTAGAATTTAGGTTTTGAAGTGGCCTTTTGTGCTGGCTTTCCTCAGCTCCAGACCTTCTTGCTGGCTCCTGTTGTCCCCCACTACATCACTGTGCTCCCAGAACATTGTCCCTTGGTGGTTATCCCCAGGCAGAGGTTGTGGCAGTTCTCTTTCCCATGCCTTGCCACAAGTAAGGAGATGTTTGTAGTCTGCCATCTTATCATATGACTTTTGGGTAACACACATATTTAGTCTATAGCAATCAATATCATATCATACTATTTATTGAGCATCTACAATTTACCAGACACT
Source organism: Loris lydekkerianus (assembly GCA_963574355.1). NCBI lineage: Eukaryota > Metazoa > Chordata > Mammalia > Primates > Lorisidae > Loris > Loris lydekkerianus. Next base: position 5,398 of record CAUYPK010029581.1, read on the forward strand.
GTTGTAAATGCTTCTTATAAATATCAACAATAAAATTAGTTAGAGTGGGTGAGATAAACTAGGAAGCGATTTTACACTAAAGTTTGTGGATAATCTGATAGAAGCATCATCTATCAGTTTATTTCTGTTTACTGTGATCTTTGTAAGAGCAAAGAAACTTAGTAGGAAGTTTAAAAGGTTATTAAAATTGTAATATTTACTTTATTACTTAAAAGAATGTTCAGAAATTTCACTGAGGAGGTAATTTATAAAAAAATAATTTCATGAAGTCACCATTGACCATAAGTGGCTTAACAAATGAGGCCCTGAAGGTGAGGTCACATCTCATAAAATAACAGAGAAGGTGCAGCTAAGCTAAGACATGCACAAGAAGAACAATCTAGATAGGAAGGTGATGAAATTTCAAGTGGAATAAACAGTATTAAGAATTCTATAGCTCTAAGATTAGCCAGAAGATTAAAAAAGCCAGAAACATTCATGTGAATCTAATAAGCCTGGAAAATTATCCTGGAGTCTTGAAAAATGATAATCTATACATATTAAGTACTTCTACAAAGTAGAAACCATTCTATTTTATAAGTATTAACTTACTTAATCCATTATGCAACAATATGAAATAAGTACCATTATTGTCCCTATTTTATGGATAAACTGAAGTATAGGAATACCAAGTAATCTGCCCTAAGTTACACAACTAGTAAGTGATGGAGCTATAATTTGATGGAGCTATAATCAGAATTTATGGATGATAGTTAGTATGCTAAAGCAATCAAGTTACAGCATCTTTATTTCTAATAAGACTTAAAATAGATAGGGTTTATAGATTTAGGCAACATGATTAATACTTAGCAGAATGGGTCCTTGGAGAAACTGCATTAGCAATTGATACCATTTAGCCTGGAGTCAAACTTTATAAAAATGAAGGAGTACCTTGATTAATGTTTTAAAGTTTATGAACATGTTTTATCCATTCATTGATTTAAATCATATTGCACCAACTTTATTCAAGATGAAAAGTGTTAGATATTAATAAGAAATAGGAAAAGAGATTGGATTTGACACCCCTTCTAAGAGAATCTTAACTTAAAGAAGGAAGCAAAGCAATTCCTTATGAATTGGACATAGGAAGAACTCATCTTGACTTCAATGAGTGAGAAGATGCTGGAAGCAGCTAGCAAGAGTAATTGGGAAGTATATATTCTTAGAGAGCTTCAGAATGAGAAAAGAATTATTTCTGTCCTTCTTGGCTTAGATGGTTGTTTTGTCCAAAGACAAGAGGATGAGAACAGAAAGATTCCTAATAGAGGAATTTTAAGTTCTAAGATTTTACTATACAAATTGTCTCTCAAAAGATCTTCAAAAAATTCTACATTTTAATCACCTTTTTAGTGTATATAATTGAGAATTACTCTATTCAGCCATAACCACACACTCAGGCAATGGCAGGGCACTTGGCTGCAATGAATTCAGTGCCACTTCCTGGGACAACTAACTTATCAAACTTATAGTGAACACTACTCAAACTCATATCTCAGGAAAAAAATGCATGTCAATACGCTTCAGGATAATTAATGAAGGAGAGACACAGCAGATGTTAAGTCCTCAAACGCCAAGAGTCTTAAATGATAATTTTTTTTTTTTTTTTTGCTAGAGACAGAGTTTCACTTTATCACCCTTGGTAGAGTGCCTTGGTGTCACAGCTCACAGCAACCTTCAGCTCTTGGGCTTAGGCGATTCTCTTGCCTCACCCTCTCAAGTAGCTGGGATTACAGGCACCTGCCACAAGGCCTGGCTTTTTTTTTTTTTTTTTGGTTATTGTTGTTGCAGTTTGGCTAGGGCCGGGTTTGAATCCACTACCATTGGCATATGGGGCTCGTGCCCTACTCACTGAGCCACAGGCACCGCCCTTAAATGAGAATTTCTTGAAGAAAAAGGCCACACCTCTGAATATGTTTGTTAACAAAGCAGGCTGAACAAAATTGTGTTGAATCTAAGAATGATTCATTCAATTCTAGTCTATGTACATTTTTGTATTTAGAGAAGGAAAAAGACAATCCTTAATATCAATAATAGAAATAGTGTTTAAAATATAACGTGATGCTTACCATGTGTTAGGTGCCAGGATTAGCACTTTATGTCAGCAATCACCTGAGATAGGAATATTTAATATTCGTATTTTACAGATAAAGAACTGAGCCTGCAAAAGTGGATTTGTAATGGATCTGGGTTTAAAGTTCAGGCCTATCTAACTTCAGCTCCAAATTTCTAATCCCCTTTCTCATTTTATCCAATAATATCTCCTTTCCATTTTTGAGCTCACTCCAGTCTGAATTACATTATTGAAACAGATATTTTATTATTTCTCTAAATGAAGGGATAGGCAAAATTTTACTCCGAAGTTCTGAATTTTAGTCTTCAAAACAAACATAAGGAAGGGAAGTAGTTGATGCTCTTGCCCCAGTTCCTTCCCAGGATTAGTTTCCTATATGAAGCCTTTCCTGTTAGTCTTTTTATTATCTAAGGAAAAAAGAGTGACTCTCAGTAGAGGAGAGATTCTCGTTTCTCCCTCCACTGGCATCCACATCATGGTCCATAACACAGGCAACACAGTCGGTTTCCTGTCAGGTTTGCTTGCAAGCGTGATTTGTTTGTTTGAGTCTGAGATGAAGACTTAAAAAATCAAAAATCAGTTGTTATTTTTCAACGCAGAAGATTTCCTGACAGTAGAGAGAAAGAATTGCTCTCTACTCCAGGGTTCTCTGATGGGACCACATGTCAACAACAGAAGAGGAGAAGCATGCCAACTGTCTCTTAATCAGATAGCCCATTTTTGGGTAGAGAAAGACAGAAGACGCAGGTATATTTAGCTCTTCTGAATTCTCCCAGTGAGCATGGAGAGAGAAATCAAACAGTAATATGTAAAGGTCAGATCATTTCATCACTGTCCTTTAGGAAGTGGGAAATTGTATTATGAAATGCAAATGACATCTCGAGGTTAAAATAGTGAGTTATTATTACCACATAGCTTACATGAGATATTTTTCAGCCTTGTAGAGAAATACACATTTTTTCTAATTAAAAAAATCTCTATTTCTTTCATCTTGATCTAAATGAAGGCAGTGGAAGCAATTATTTAGCTTGCTTCTACAGAAATAAAAACAAAAATATTTATTGAAGATAAATGATATATTAATAAAGTAGAACGTAGTTTAATAAAAAACAGTTAGCTTAAAATAAACTGTGTTTCTGCACTTCAAAAATGCAGAGTTAGGCTACTTAAAGGTCACCAAATTCTGGTAAAGCCATTATAGGATTTTACATTTACTCCTTTGGTACTAAGTAAGGCATAGTAATGGTGCTTGCCCAGATAGATCTTGCTATATTTGTTCATCCCTCACAGCTAATGAATAATATATGTGTTGGTAGAGAGTCCAGTAAGCACTTGCTAAACTATGTGTATGTTATTACTGTAATTCCCTTCCATACACATTTGAGCACACACAGGTCAGGTCAAGTCAGAATTTTGTTGCCTTTGGTTCAAGGATATTGCTATGTTCCCAGAAAGGGGGTGGTAGCAGCACAAAGAAAGCTCTATGAAAAGTTTTATTTTAAGCATAATACAGTGGATTTTACTGAGGTATGAAAATATGTAATTTCACAAAGACTTTCATAATTGAAATCATCAGACCAGTACATTATTTTGTAGCTTCTAAACCCATTTAACTCCTAACTTTATTGGAGAGTTTAGTAGAAAAGAAGTGCCACATTAGTGAGTGAATATGTGTCTTTTTAAGGGATGCTTGTTGGAAGTTGCCAAAACTGTTTTGAAATCCCACATGCACAGAGGGGGAGTAAATGCCAATACAAGTAGTTCAGAGGAGAAAGAATCGTTTTGATGAATGTGCATTTATAGATACCTGTTTATCATCTCTGTTGGGCATCTGGCTTACTGAAAGCAGACATTCAGCCCCGTGAGAAAGCCTGCTTTCCCTGAGATTGTCCCCTCTGCATTTAAGGATGAATCAACAAACAGGGTCAAACTCCATCTCTAGACTCTAAATTTAGTAGTAATGGAGACTCATCTGGTCCTCACATGTTCGGGAAGAACAGCATATTTGGAAAATGAATGGATTATTACTTGGCCTACCCTGGGTTCAGGCTCTGGCTTTATGTGTGCCCTCTTCATGAATTTACTTTCTGTCAGGGCAAGAAAAAAATGCCATTTGAACTCACAGAACCTATTCCTTCTTCCTCAGCAAATGGACAAAGTTTAGGTCAGTAGGAAAATAAATCTTGGCGCTGTCTCTTCTATTTCTTGTGATAGGCAGGGAGGAAGAAGGAGAAGCCTGTGATTGCAAAGGCCCTGCCAGTTCTCCCGTAGTGCTAGTAGGCAAGACCTGAAGTAATTGGCCCTTCATTTAGGGGAAATGACTGGAGCTAAGAAAGGGAGAAGAGCTAAAATTTTCTGTGAAATAATGTCAGAGAAGTTGAGGGCAAAGTAGAAAATAGAGAACCAGAGAGAGGAGGCAGACTGGAAACTAAAAGAGCTGAGAAACTAGACAAGATGTTGAAGTTCTCAGAAAATATTTCCCAGTGTTATACTAGCAGAGGGACTTAAAAACAGAGACTTTATTGTTCAATCGTATTTTTTTTTTTATTACTGTGATGTAAAATATCATTGCTTTTCCACTTCTTCAATAAAGTCTGTTATTTGTACAAATGCTTTTGTTGGAGCTGTTTTGGGGAGTTCTGAGTTCCATATGTGGATTAACACAGAGTATAGAAAAGAGAACATCTGTGTCTTTAAGACCAGAAGAATAACATGAATTCAAAAGAAACAGAGCTGGAGGCAACCATGGAAACATATTTGTACATTTACAAAAATGCCAGGGAAAGCATTGGACTTCAAATAGCACATGGTAAAGGGCTTAGGTTAATTTTCTTTCCGTCTCAAAGAAAGTTAGGCTACATGTAGTTATACACAAAATATGATTAAAACCATTATATAGGAAGCAGAAAACCCGAGGCCTTGTAGGTACTGGACAAACCAGAATTCCCCTCTTACCCTTAGAAGCAAGATGGAGGCCTCACCATTGTTGGAAAGAAACATAAGAAAGACCAGTTGAGCTGAGCTGAGAGCTGAGCTGAGAGACAAGAACATGGCATGAAGTGTAGTCATTTCCTCTGCTGATTTTCTACAGAATCTCTTGCTGAGGCTGCAAACTCACAGATGAATATCTCTTACACACATGTGTGCACACGTGCACACACGCACCCACACAGAAGGTCCCCAACATGTAGACACATTTTAAGAGATGTTATCTATGTATTACTTTTGAAGTTAAATTGAAGTTACTGTTACTAGTCAAGTGTACTTGACATGCTACACATGTCTATTTTACCTGCAATTTGTATACTTTTGTGGAATGGTCACTTTTACTTTAAACACAATCTCTTAAATATGTGTACATCCTTTTGGCACCCCTGGTATATATATTATATGGGTATGTGTTTAAATATATATATTCTGGCCCTGCTGATAACTTCTCTTTGTGTTTGGTGCTTTCTAACTTCCTGTGCATTCCTCTCATTTTCCTTCCTGACTTTATAGAATCATGCATCTTCCTGTCAATGTATCTATCCCTTTTTGGATTAGCTTCCAAAGCATGGACTTAAACAACATGTAATTTAATCTGGCTGTTCTGGAGCAAACAGATAGCAGCTGTCCTGTGCCATCTTTGTTCCTGACTGAGCACTGAGGTGCCCTTCCCAATGACTTGGGAAATCTTTAGGATAAAACAAATGGGTAGTACATACGGGAATAGTCAGGTTGACAGGAAGATTCATAATGGTAAAATAAATCTGGAGTGGTAAATGAGAGAATTGGAGGGAACAATTACTATATGTGAACTAAACTGAAATGTCTAGAGAAGGTAACAGAAGAAAAAGACGAGCTAGTACATGAAATTAATTCTGGTGGAGATCAGAGAAGAAATTCAAATGTGGGGAGAAGGTGAGGAGCAGGATGGGACACCATTACAGGTTTGGTTCCCCTGAGACTCTGTTATGGAGATTTGTGATTCTTGGGATTTTTTTTGAGAACTCTCTTGGGAACAACCCTTGTGGGAGAGAGCAACAGTATTAAAAGAGAGGTGAATCTTGGAGAAGTTGAATCAGGATGTAGTTGCTACAGACATGTAACTACTATAACTTCAGTGACTTGGGAGACTGAAGTGGGAAGATGCTTGAGCCCAATAGTTCAAGGCTGCGGTGAGCTATGTTCATATTCCAGCCCTGGTGACAGAGCAAGCTCCCATATCCAAATGAAAAAATATACAGGCTGGGCCCAGAGGCTCACACCTGTAATCCCAGTGATCTGGAAGGCCAAGACAGGTGGATTGCTTGAGCTCACAGGTTCAAGACCAGCTGAGCAAGAGTGAGACCTCACCTCTAAAAATAGCCAGGCATTATGGTGGGCACCTGTAGTCCCAGCTACTTGGAAGGCTGAGACAAGAGAATCACTTGTGCCCAAGAGTTTGAGGTTGCTGTGAGCTGTGATGCCATGGCACTCTACCAAGGGTGACCAAGTCTGTCTCAAAAAAAAAGAGAAAAGAAAAAGGAAAAAAAATTTATATGTATAAATGTAAAATGTATAACTAACCCCAAGGAGACCCGTGGAGCTAGAATCATGCTTCAGAATTATATGAAACTCAGACATATGACCTGGGTCTTTGTTTTACACTGTTTAGGCTGCTGTACCAAAATTACTACAGACTGGGTGGCTTATAAACAATGGAAATTTATGTTTTTATAGTTATAGAGGCTCAGAAGGCCAAGGACAAGGAGATCCAGTGTTGGCAAGGTCCTACTTCCTGGCTCATAGACAGCCTGTTTGCTGTGTCCTCACAAGGCTGCAGGGCCCTGAGCTCCTCAGGGTCTCCGGGATAACACTATGCACTGTATGTATGTGGATTTCAACCCTATTCATGACAACTATTGCTGCATGGCCTAATCACCTCCCAAAGGCCCCACCTCCTAATAACATCATCTTGAGGGTTATGATTCCAACACAGGAGTTTGGGGGAGACATCAATAGTCAATGTAGAGCAGGCTTTGTGCCCCATCCTGACCCTACCACCCATCAGCCAGCCACGTGATGCCAGATATCCCAGGGAATAGGTGTGGGCATGGGTGACAAAGTTCTTTTCCAACATCACATTCATGGAGAATGACTCAGCCGAACCTCAGCCACTACTTGCAGCAGCTGGAGCAATGAGTGGGCCCTGAAAGAGATGTGAGGTCAGTACTGGACATCACAGCTTCTTGTCATATCCCGAGGCTCAGAAACGAAGTTAAAAATGCCAGCGGGAGCCAACTCTCCCTGAAAGCCCTGTGGAGTCCTGTCTCATACTACTCACTGGTTATTTCACCTGCACTAGTTTTGTGTATATATATATATATTTATTTATGAAGAAAAGGAATTTATTTCTCTTACATTAACTAAGAAGTCCAAGGTCAAGGGGCCCCATCTGCTGGGAACCTTCTTGCTTGTGTGGACCCTCTAAGGCAGTGCGACCCACTGAAACTGTACTAAAGGACCGCAGCATTAGGAAGGTTGAGAATCACTGCTCTAAGGAGTCCCAAGGCAGCATAGCACATCACATGGCCAGGGGCTAAGTGTCACCGGTTTTTCTCTTTATCTAAACTCTTAACGCTTTGAATTCCAGGATTACATTTTCTAAATTTTTCTTGTCCTTTAACAATTTCTTTAGCTGAAATTGATTTTGAAAACAATCCCATTACATGTGCAACATGATATTAACATTTTATTTGAAAAAGTCTTTCCCCCACATTTTGAAAAGATGCACAGGACCTCATATTCATCGAGTTTATTTTTCTTGTCATACATGAATATAAATGGCTCCTGAGTGTGCTGATCCTGATGATTCTGCACGGTTACAAGCAGAACATTGAGCACTCACAAAGAACAGGTAAAGTAGACCAGAAGGCCAGAGTCTGGATACTTGAGTGGAAGCAGCACTTGACCACAGTCTGAGGAGTAGCCTCTTTCTCGCCGTCCAGTCACTTCCTGCACCATCTTGGAAAAATCACTTGAAGTCTCTTAGCCTCCTTTCTTTTTTCGTGTGATGATTAGGCATGACGCTGTCTGCTGTACCTTCATGAATAGCAGCAGGTGCTGGATGGCAGGACTGTGATGATGACCAGTGGGTAATGCCAGCCTGATATTTTTGAAGTCCGTAAAGCAGCTCAAAAGAGTAGCTGATTATTAGATGTTTGAATTTTTTTTTAATTTTAATTTCACAAGTTATATTGGATATAGTAATATAAAAGGCATTCAGTTATTTTTTAAGTCAGTAGCCATAATGGAGAAAATTTATTTCATCCACAATAGTAGAACCTGAACTGTGATGTTGGCTTCTAGCTTCCTTGTTTTTGAAGTAGGGGGTGGGGTAAGTAAGGTAATTCCCCATATATATTTGGGTTCTAAACTTCATAAACATGTATCTTCCAAACCAACATTCCTGTAAATCAGGGAAAATGAGACATTGATGCTTCCTGGGTCTGTTTAATAAAGTGACTTAATTGTTTGTGTAAATAAAGGTATGGTAGATGCATATATATCATAGAATCAGGATTAGAGATGGTTTGGAGGAATTTCAAAGTGTTCAGGGAAGAAAGGTTAATCTCAAAGAAAAAAATGAGTCCTTTCAGACTGCCAAACTTAATTATGGGTTGGAATTAAATGTTCTCCATTAATGTAGTTGTTTGTTGAGCTGAGAGTGAAGGAGCTCAGTAGTGGGCTTTTTAATTACCTGTTTTGGTGTAGAAGGCACTGAAGTGGTAACCGAGCAGACACCATTTACAGGAGCGTGCACTTTGTCTAAATATTGCTCTGAATGTTAATTACACTCCCAAATGGAATGACTTATTTTCTGTGAATCCGAAGTTAAACAGGTCCCACCCTAGCAGAGGCAGAGACGCTGGGTAAAAGGTGAAATCTCTCCTGATAGCTTTGTCTTATTACTAGTACCCAAGAAGATGCTATTTACCACCGATTAGGAAAATTCTCAGCCAGACCAGGAGACCCTGGAGCAAAATTGTCTTTTCACTTCTATCCCCTCGTGTTTAGTCTGTGCCTTCCCCAGCCCTCTTGGGGCTCCTGATGTTTTCATATACTTTATAATTTATTTCTCTATTAAAGAATAAATGAGAATCCTGCCTTCAAGATTGGACATGAAACCCGTTTATGATGATGTACAATTCACTGATAATGCTTATTCTGTGGGTCAGCTTAGGGGCTTCTGGCTTTTACAAAATGCAAAGGCTTACATACAATAATGGCTTTTCAATAGCGAAATTTCTAGCATTGGTTAGTCCTAGGCCAAAGTATCAAATTATCAATGAATATTTATTAAGCAATTTCCATGTGGATGGCATATATTACACCTCACCGATACATCTAAATTTCAACTTTAATTCTATCAGTAGTCAGGCCAGGAAACAATGGCGGCATCCTTTCTATTCCATCTAAGTCCTGCCCTCCTTGAAAAATAGAACGAAAATTGATCAGAAATAAAGCCACAGAATTGAAGTAAAAAACAGAGGTTTTTAAATATGTCTCCTTTTCCTCTAGTGAAGAAAACTGAAAATCAATGATTTTCATTGTGTTCTTTTAGGTAGCCACCCTGTCTGACTCAGAAGGAATTTCTTCAAAACCAGTGTTTTTACTTAACTTGACTTTACCCATACTGATACCTGTGTTTCCCAACCTTTCACACCCAGGTTTGTGCTAGGAACCCTCAGGGGCTAGTGTGTCAGGGATTGGACGAGATGGTCACACATAAAGGTAGACATGGTAGCCAATCATTTTATCTCTGTTTCTCAGACTTGAGGAGGACATTTAGAGGACTCTACATACAAGTGGACAAATTGATTGGGAATCATACCCCAGCTCACACCCAAGTATGAATTTGTGGGAAGGAAGGTTGTGGGCCAAATTAATTCATAGGAAAACCTACAAGAAAAGGAAAGGATTTGAGTTGGAATCATAATGTTGACTTTTACAATTCTACAATGATGGAAGTTGATGGGGAAAGGAAAATGAAGGAAGGGGAGAGGAAGAGAGAGTGATTAAGAATTATCTTTAAGAACATAAGACATGACCCCCAATGCAACTCTTTTTCTACTTTGGTATTACCAGCCCCAACAAGAGAGAAACAAAATGAACTGAGGAAACTAAATCTCTCTCCTGGGGTCCCTGTTGGAGCCTTCAGTCTTGTAAGAGAGGACATGGTTCTTTAATAATCTTTTTTTTTTTCTTTTTTTTTTTGAAACTTGAAGACCAAGTTTTTATTACAACCAGTATACAACAAGTATGTAACAAGTATAAAATGCTCTTTCAATAAGGGTATTGTTTTTTCAATTTCTAAATGTTTACTCTCAATTTTTGTATTTATTTGGCCATGGACTAGTAAAATCTTGTTCACAGACTGGCACTAGTGACTTGACTTTATAGGTGGCACTGACTTGTTCTTTAAATATGTCAGATGCTTTTCAACTTTTGAAACATTTCTCATGTTTACTGCTGATCAAAGTTCTTCTCACTCAAATTTCAACTTATAATATAAAAGAAGAACTTATCATTTATTGAGTACTTTGTGCTAAGATTTTAGATGCATTACTGTGAATTCTCATCAGCCCCATGAACTAGGTGTTATTAATAGTCCCACTGTGCAGATGTGGAGATTGAGGGTTAGTGAGGTGGAAAGTCAGCAGTCTAAACTGAGCTGGCCTGATTCTGGAGCCCAAGCAATCATCCATTTTCCTGGGCTCTTCTCCATGAAATCTCTCCCTTTACTTTCCAGTTGAAATTAATCACACCACATTGTACCTGTACTGTCACATTTCTTTCTCCTTGGTTTTCAATCCTGTTTCCAACACTAGGCTTTAAGCTTCTGAGCACAGTGACATTTGTGTATCTCTATAGTTCTTCAACTCCACTCATTATAACTACTGGAAGCAGAGCTCATTCTGATCTTTGTATTACTGTTATCCCTTGTGCTTACTTACTAATGTAAGTAATTATTTGTTTTTGTCTGCATCCCCTACTAGACCACACTACATTCAGAGTTATCTTGCCAAAGAAGCTTTTACTATTGAGCAAACTTCTATAGCATGTAAGATGCTCCTGGTGCTTTTCTAAGAGCTTTATGATCTTGTAAATAACTTTATAGAGTAGATATTATTTTATTTCTTTTTTATTATTAAATCATACCTGTGTACATTAATGTGATCATGGGGCACCATACACTGGTTTTATAGACCGTTTGACACATTTTTAACATCTTGGTTAACATAGCTTTCCTGGCATTTTCTTAGTTATTGTGTTAAGATATTTATATTCTACATTTACTAAGTTTCACATGTACCCTTGTAAGATGCACTGCAGGTGTAATCCCACCAATCACCCTCCCTCTGCCAATCCTTCCCCCTCCCTCCCTTCCTCCCTTCCTCCCTTCCTTCTATTCTTAGGTTATAACTGGGTTATAGCTTTCATATGAAAGCCATAAATTAGCTTCATAGTAGGGCTGAGTATATTGGATACTTTTTCTTGCATTCTTTACTAAAAAGAATATGTTCCAGCTTCATCCATGTAAACATGAA
>CAUYPK010029583.1:0-18328 GCA_963574355.1 Loris lydekkerianus
ACACCATAGACAAGTGGATTGAGAAATGGAGGGACCAGTAAGTAAATGCTAGAAAAGAGAATGTGGATATAAGGGGGGATGTGAGAACCAAACCTGTGTGTAAAGAAGGAGAAGAAGGCCAGGAGGTTAAACTGAAGGAAGACGCAAATGTGCGCAATGCAGGTATTGAATGCCTTAAACCGAGCTTCCTTCTGGGGTAAATGGAAAACTGTGGTAAATATCTGGATATGGACAATGTGATGAATATGAGGTCAAACACCGCAACAGTGAAGGCTACAAACAAACCATATATTTTGTGGATTCAAACATTTGCCACAGCTAGTTTCACAATGGCCATATGCTCACAGTAAGAGTGGGATATAACAGTTGTGTGATAAAATTGAAACTGGCACTTTATTAGTACTAGGCCAGGGACTACAAGAATGGCAGCTCTGAACATGACTGTAACACCTATTTGGGAGACAAGCTGGTGGGTGAATATGGTGGCATGTCTCAGTGGATGACAGATGGTCACAAAATGGTCCAGGGCTATGGTCAGCAGAATGAGTATACTCTGAAGTGTGTGGATGAGCCACATTTGAAGCAAGCAGGAATCAAAGTAGATTTCAGGCATATTAAACCAGAAGATTCCAAGCATCTTAGGCATAATGCTGCTAGCGAGTGCAATGTCAGTAGCTCCTAGCATGCCTAAGAAAATGTACATAGGCTCATGGAGACTAAAGGAGACTATGCTCTGATCTGATAATGATCAGAAGGATCAGAAGGACAGCAATGAGAAACATGGCACATAATGGAATCCCAATCCAGCCCTTCACAGACTCTAGGCCTGGGATCCCTATTAGTGTCAGCACAGAAGGCATGTAGATTGTTACGTTGGAAACACACAGCATCCTTGGGCCTCTTGATGCAAACAAAAAGTGTTTCTCAGGCAATGCTATTGTTCCTCTTTCATTTTCTCATTTTATACAAATTGATCATAGTGAGTTTTCTTAATTCTGGTAGACTTCCATGGTCTCCCTTATATTATAGAAAGAAAAAGACAGCTCCATAGACACACATCACTGTTTTTAGGGAGGGCTTCCACCAGCACTCTTCCGTAATTAGATGTTATGCTCATGGCAGGCTGATTGTTGCAACCAGCAAAATCATCTGGGCAAAGGAGTAAACTACTTAAATGTCTGATATTTTCTTCCTAGACCTGTGACAAAAAAGAAAACAAAAAGTTTATTTTGCTTGGAAATTACATTTTAATCAGTGTTTGGTGAATCTCTTTCTATCCCACGTCAGCTACTCTCCTAGTACTTAATTATTCCCACTTTTCTTTATGACAGCAACAGTTGGAACCAGCAAATTCTCAGTCTCTGATCAGTATATTAGTGTAAAAGATTTCCTCTAAAAGGGAATAGTGATAAAAATAGTTAACACCAAAGAAAATATGTATATTCATAGACAGAAGAGTGTGAAGGAAGTACTTTGGAAAAGATAATTCCGAGTGGTGCCTGTGTCTCAGTGGGTAGGGTGCCAACCCTATATACCCAGGGTGGTGTGTTCAAACCCATCCCTGGCCAAACTGCAACAAAAAATAGCCAGGCATTTTGGCAGGTGCCTGTAGTCCCAGTTACTCGGGAGCCTGAGGCAAGAGAATTGCCTAAGCCCGGGATTTGGAGGTTTCTGTGAGCTGTGATGCCATAGCACTCTACTGTGGGCAATAAAGTGAAACTCTGTCTCTACAAAAAAAAGAAAGAAAAAAAAAAAGAAAAAGAAAAGATAATTGAAATTCATGTCCTTTTATTGAATCTAGGTCAAAGGCCCTTGTCACTTTTTAAGTTTATTTAACATAAAAGAAAACTGTATTTTCTTTTGCCAATATTTCTAACATCTGAAATCCTCAAAATTAGTGGTGTGCTTAAGAAATCTGATACACTTACAGAATACCTAAAAAATGGGGAACCATCGGGAGGCAAGAGAATGGGCAGCAGGAAAGTAGAGGGCAAGAGGACTCACTCTTGATAAACCACAGACAGAATAATGGGAGAAGGAGTGACTTAGCCAGAATAGAGGCAGCTTTCCTGGATTTAAATTTGTTCAGAGACGTCACTAGAATAACATTAGTCCTATATGTTAAAGTTTGTGAGCTCAAACTCAAGAAATCCAAGGAAAAATAAAGAGGTAAAAGGAGAGATTCCTAAAAAGAAAACAAGACAGGGATGACAGAGGACAAATTGGTGACCCCAAAAAGAATTCAGAAAAGGGTATTGAATGACTGAAGACAATGTAGTCACTTAATTATACGGATGAGGGAAAGTTCTTTGATGGAAATTATCACTTTCCAAAAATTGCATATTTTTATTTAAGAAATTCTTGAGCTACACATTTGTGAAATGTGTGGGATACAGTGAAAAAAATAGGGTTAGGCTATTTTATTCTTTCTTAGATTTTTTCAATAAACTTTCTTTAAGTCTGCAAGCACGAGTCACCTAACCATATACTCAGCATTACCAATGTGACAGAAACTCCCAAAGCAACTGTTCTGAATGCTGTCAAATCTCAAATGAAAGAATCAAATCAGCAGGGGACATATGACAGACGGGTATCTCAGCTGTCATATGTTCAGTGTAAACTACTCAGTCAACTAAGTACTGAGATTTTTACAGGTTTGCTCCTCATGGTGTAGTTCTATGATACCTCCAGCCATAGGAAACTGACTCTTTCTAAAAAGGTACAAAATTTTTCTTCTCCACGGATAATCAAAATCGTGCTGATCCTTTGAAAGCAATCACCAGGCCTGACAGACTCAGAGTAATGAGCTCACAGGTGAGCATACCCGAGAGGTACAGATAGCAGGGTGGAAGATGGGGAGCATGTTAGTTTCTGGTTCATTGGATGGAGCAATTGTTTTTGGAGAAGATGCTAATAACAGATTAAGATAACAAATCTAGTAGTTGTGAGGTTTACCATCCAATTGCTGATGAAAACTTTTTGTGATCTTACCAGATAACTTATGAATATGGTCCATTCTTCTCGTAACTTTCTGTCATCAATTCTCCTCCACAGATTCTCATTCTTTCAAATTTTGTGTTCTGCAGTGGCTCCATTTTCTATTTGCACTCTGTGTAACAGCGCCAAGTTGATGTCAAAAGCTCTGATACATTTCGTGCTGGGATATCTGCCAATATAACATTGCGGACATCTTTGAGGAAACTTTTCACACTTTCCTTTTCGTCTCTGTAATAAAGGCACTCTTCTTCTGCAAGTGTGTCTGAGACCAGGTTCACGTGCTCATCCTCCAACAAAACTCATAGCAAGGTCTGCAGCATTCTGGAACACAGTATGAATTTCTTGTGCTTAAACTGGAGAAGAAATTCTAGTCACCAATTTTAATGTTCTGTAATGACTGTGGAGTATAAGGAAGAGTCATTAATGTGGAATGAGGGATTTCCCAATCACAAGCCAAAACCATGAGAGACACAGATGATTTTAAATCCACTCTCTTGGGTTTATCATTGCTTAAAAGCTCTGTAATTATTTCCATACCTGAAGAAATTGCCTCACTCTCTCTTTATCTCTTTTCCTACAGACTAAATTCAGAGATATTGATATGAACAAGGTTTCTCTTTATATGCTATTTTCTTCCCTTTATAAGACATTTGTCCTCTTGTTGCAAAAATCTAAAATCCACTTAAATGCAGATATATTTCCATGACAATTATATTCTATTTAAATCAATATCTTGTGAAACTTTCACCAAGGCAAAGTTTTTTTCTTTTTCTTTATAGAAAGAAAAATTTATATTCATAACTACATTTTATCACACATTTAACACCAAGTCTTTACAGCATCAGAGACACATCATTTTCATTTTCATTCAAGTGAAGCCTTGTTTTGGTAAAATCAGCAACACTTTCAAATTATAATGAGCATGACAAAGTCCTACCATGTAAAGTTCTGAGTAATTTGTTGAACATTTTTCTAAACTTGTATCCAAAGCTCCCTTTCTTTCTCTCTTCCTACTTACTGTTATTTTTCTCTGTTTTATCAAAAAATGGTCAGTATATGCCTCCTACATGTGAGAGAATCTTGTGTGCTCTGAATGGAAGAAAAAAAATAGAAATGACATATTCCTTTAAATTATTAGTAATATGAAAATATGAGTTAGTTCTTTATTTATTTATCTGATAAATTCTTAAAAAGACTTATGATTTCTTTCTATTAATTTCTAAACTTGTACATTGTACATAATTAACTAAGAGGTATTCAATGTAATGTTGAACACTAGCAAATTTAAGGGGAACACTAATAATAATGAGGGTAGCTAGGAAGGATTTCAAGGAGAATAGAGAAGAGGGGGAGAACACAAGGATCCCTAAATGTTCTTTCCAGAACTTCTCTGTGAAACAATGATACTGGTTCATTTGAACAGAATTGATTCTTAAGCCACCAATGAACAATTTAGACTAGTTTACCATTTAGTTTTTTCCTCTTTTTCTTTTCTACTAATTTTATTTAAATTTTGGGGCTATCCAAAATTCTATCCAGGGTTCATTTTACTTTCAAATTATTGAAATTTGGTAGTAATTCTATCCACTTAAAATAGTTTAGTTGTTAACTTCATGTGCCAACATCAATAACAGCTTTTTGTGCCATTTAATATATGAGTCAAGGATGTATTCCAGGGGTGAAATCTACTTCTTCCATAACTCAAAATCCAATAGTTTTGCTTCGTTCTTCATGGTGCAAGGTGAAATATGTGTTTGTTTTTGTCTGTGATCAACTTTGGGAATATTTACTAATTTCTTCATAGACTTGTTCCCATAATATGGTGTTTCTCTTCTGCATTTTCATAATAACTGTTCATTTGAAGAAGTAATTTTGTTGTTTAAATGCTATCTTTCTCTGTTTGTGTCTAATTGGTTATTTTTTTAATTAACATAAAATATTGTACTGTGGTAGAAACTTGTAGAAATCTCCAAATTGTATTTGGATAATTGCTATATTTATAAAATCCATTTTCCTGTTAAGTACCTAATCTTACTTTATATTATAGCACAAATCTCTACTGATTTTGCATTTATCATCAAAAAACAACACACAGGTTGGTAAATTAAGTGACAGGATAATACATACGGTGAAAAATTCCCTAGAATTTTACTTTACAGTTTTAATGTAGAATCCAGGTAAATAGAAACTGATTTAATGGAAAATGTGAAAAATTTATTATTTCTCAAAATTCACTATTAAGATGAAGTAATTAAGCAAAAGCCTGAGGCTATTGCCTAAATGTATAAACAAATGAGTTTGGATAAAAATTTTATTTGTTTTATAATTCTGGAACCTGAGTATGGCAAATAAAAGATGGCTTGTTTATAAATGTGTGTATATGGGAGAAAATCCCTAAATCATAGTTTGCTGGTTATAAAGTGCATTCACTTATCTATTGCTTTTGGTAACATCCAGCTGCGCTGGTGGGTGGTTCAAATGGTGGGTATTTGTAGAAGTCAAGCAGAAAGGAATCATTATTTCAAGAAAAGAAATGACTCGAGGAAATGAATTATCAAAATTTTAATAGGTTGTTGATGAAAAGCTTAAACGTACATCTTATATTCCAAGTCAGTCATTTTTTCGAATAATAGAATTGAATCGAATAATGATAGTGGAAAAACAGCATTGCATAAAAATTATGAAAGGGAAGATAGGTTTTTCTTAAGAAAAGTTAGTTGGAGGAAATTTTGCTAAAATGATCTAATATGATTTGAAATGAATACTTTAGTATTGCATGAAAATACATATACAAATATAAACAAGAGGTTAAAGGTCCATTCCAGGGGGAACTCATTTATATTTATCTTTTTTATTTATTTTTCTCATTTTTATTCAAGAAAAATTTCAGAAAAACAAGTTGTCTATAAATAATTTTGCCTTGCCTCAGAATTATTATCTGCAATTAAAAACATCAAAAATGGTAGAATACTTTCTCCTTATTATATCAAATATTCTATAAACCTTAATAATTCAACTGGTGAAGGAAAATGTCAAGAAGATTCAAAGATAAAAACAGGTCTAAGCATAAATAGCTCTGGTAACAAGTGATATAACTGCCATAAAATAGAAAAATAATATGTTGCTGAATACAAGCATCTTTAGCTAAAATTAATTTGCGTAATTCACTTTTTGCCCAAAGCCAAAACACAATATGAATTAGAGGTAATGAAAAGTAAACTCATGTGATGTTAAATGCTGACATTGTTGACTCATAATTTTTAATTTTTTTAAGTTTGATGATGTAATATGTGGAAACAGTTTTTCAAATTTTGTTATTGAAGTTTGAGCTACTGAAATTGTTTAAAATAAGTGACAATATCTATCAAAATTAATAAGATAATCATTTTATACTATAATTTTACTTCTATTAATATACTGGCAAAATGCTTGAGAAGCTATGAATATATATTTATTTATGTGTATGTATGTTTGTACTTTTTAATTTATTCATCAGTCATGATGATACCCGAAAGCATTAATTGAGTTTCTAAATCATGTATGATAGAAAAACCATTACAATTATAGGAAGAACTATATCCATCAAATGTTTCACTACCTTATCTCGAATGTGCTGGGTCTTTACCCCATAGAAAAAGGGGTTGAGGAGTGGTGGGACTAGTAGGTAAAGGTTGGACAAAGAGATGTGTATATATGATGGGATGTAAGATCCATATCTGTGGAGAAAAAAGTAGAAAAAATCAAGAATATAGAATTGGAAGAAAACACATATATGAGGAATACATGTATTAAATGCTTTAAGTGTGCCTCTTTCTGGGGCATGTGGAAAACAGTGATAAATATCTGTATATAGGAGAGGATGATGAAAATGAAGTCAAGTCCACCAACAATAAAAGCTCCAGGACCATAGAACTTGTTGATGTAAACATCTCCAGTGGCAAGCTTCACAAGAGCCATGTGCTCACAGTAAGTGTGACATACTGACATGGTTTGGTAAAATTTCAGACAGCACGTTATGAGCAATCGGCAGGGGATTAGCACAATTGCAGGCCGCAATGTCACTCCAGTTGCGATACTAGTGACTACTTGCCGTGTGAATATTGTAGCCTATCTCAGAGGGCAACAGATAGGTACATAGTGGTCCAGAGCCATGGCCAGCAGGACTCCTGATTCAATACCTTGAAATGTGTGGATGAGCCACATCTGAAAGAGGCAAACATCAAAATAGATCTCTGGCAAGTGGAAAAAAAAAATCCCAAGTATCTTGGGCACAATGCTGGTGCTAAGGACAATGTCTGTGGCTCTTAACATGGCTAGGAGAATATACTTGGGCTCATGAAGACTGGGCTCGTATTTGATAATGATCAAAAGTAGAGAATTTCCAATCAAAGCAATGATGAACATAGCACAGAATGGAATCCCAATCCAATGTTGTACAGGTTCCAGACCGGGGATCACAGTGAATGTCAGCACAGACGGCATGAACACCATGTCATTTGGAATTGTCATGGCAATCCATAGACCTTCTTAGAAAGAAAGCAAAGTTTGCCGAAATGAATCTCTTTATTTTTATATATGCTATCCCTATCCAGTCACAAAGTTATCAGAATGAGGAGTATCAATCTCATCAACTTATTTGTCACCACTTTAAATGAATGAGAAATGCCAATAGAGAGAGCAACAGAAAGATTCAAGAAGATCTAGAAAAGAGAAGAAAAGAAATTTCAGAAAATCCCCTATGGATGGGCCTACATGGTTTTGTACCCTACCTTCTTCCCCTGCTTCCCTTATTTACCCTTCACCTTTGGACCCTGTATCCTTAAAAAAGGTTAGAGGCAGTTAAATCAGGTTGAGGTCCGATATCATCGGCTCATTAACCAAGAATCTAACTATTATTCTTCACCGCTCTCCATAGCACCAATGACAGGTAAGACTCCCAAAGCCGGGACAACCTAAGACAGGATATGGAGAGGCTGCACGGTGGATTACATTCATAGTACCCAAAGACGGGTAAGATCACTCTGTGTTCAGTCAACCTAAGACAAGGACCAAACCATTGATGTTTGTATCCCCATGACGGGTAAGTCTGAAACTGCAAGAGCAGGCAACCTAAGACAGGGGCTATGTTTATCCGCCATACAAAAAACAGAAGAGGAAATTGTTGGGCCCTGCCATGTGCCTGAGGCCTAGTGCAACTTCCCGAACCTGACTAGAAGTAGATCCATTGAGCTACTTCCATGTAGCAATGACTCAGCAAGGCCCGGCCTGAAACTGCCTCTACCTAGATACAGCCAACGTGGTACCATGCCATTGGCCCAAGCCTGTCATGCATCTCATCCCCCGCCTTCTTTCCCTGCCCCTTCCCTACGCTCTATATAAGTGGCTGCTTGATGCAATAAAGTTGAGTTCCTGCTAAGAAAAAAAAAAAAAAAAAAAAAGAATTTAAATCAGAAAGGAATAGCAAAGAGAGGGAAGGAGGGAGGGGAGTGGGGCTTTGGTGTCTGCCACACCTTTTGGGCGCAAGACACGACTATAAGAGGGACTTTACCTAAAAAATGCAATCAGTGTAACCTGGTTTATTGTACCCTCAATGAATCCCCAACAATAAAAAATAAAGAAGAAAAAAAAAGAAATGGAAATACTCTTTCTCTTAAAAACTCAAGGAAAAATCTAATGTTTCTAAGTTCACAATTATTTCAACTATCACACTTTCATATTGCAAATAAAGAAACTGAGTCTCAGATTGTGACTTTCCAAGGTCACTCAACTATAAAGTTGACAGAGCCATACTTTTTTGTCTCAAGTTCAATTATTTTCCACATTAGCTTTCAATCTGGTGGCTTGAGAAATAGAGCCAAATAATGGTTTCTGCCTTATTTTTATGTACTCCCTGCTACCCCGTCTCCCCCGTCCTTGCTGTCCCCTCACTAATGACCGACCAACAGATTTATCCACAGAAGAGCAAAAGCCAGAGGAATACTCCACAGAGAGGATAATAATTAAGGAGGCAAAATTCTCCTAGAGTAATTTATTGAAACTGTTATCCAGAGTCAATAGATGTGAGGAGGTGTTTGCTGTGCCTATTTGGAAAGAAAATCATGTGGACTTTCCACAGGAGCTATCAGCTCTCCCTCCCTGGACCTACTAGAGGAGTTGGAGGAAGAAGATGATGTAAAACCACAGATTGAAGACAACACAGTAGAAGGCAAAAGAGGATTAGCAGAGTCACAAAGACAATTAAATCCTTGGAAATGAACATTTGTTTTAATTCCTCCCATTTTTGTAGCTCTCTATTGTGCATGAATAACCACAAAACACACTATGCTAGAAATTGAGCATAGATGGGAGGGTGGAGAGTCAGCAAACCAAGCTTAGGCCTGACAGGCCCAGCAAAATGTCAAAGCATTCATGATGATAACATCAGAAGTGATTTATCATGGAGTCAAGAAGTTTTTTATGTATGATCAGAAAGGGATTGATGAACTTAGCAAATTGTAGAGGCAATCATGATTTAAGGTCCTAAGTAACACAGAGTTGAAGTGGTCAACACTATTAGTTGAACTCAGTAGGTATTTTCCTTGTCTCTTTTAGAATCTGAGTGTTGGCACACATCAACATACTACATTTTTACATCCTTTCTTCCAGCAAGATATGACCATGTGGCTTTCTTTTGATCAATGAGATATCGTCAACTTCCAGGAAGTATCTTTAGGAAGGAGATGTGCTCTTCTTTTCTGCCTTCCAGCAGACATGATGGCTAGCGTCTGAGAAGCCATCTTGGACCATGAGGTTGAAGTCATTTGCTAAGGATGATGAACAAGAAGATAGAAAATGTCTAGGGCCCTGGCACTATGGAACATCTGCCAGCCCTGAACTATCTACCTGCAGATTTCATTTATGGAAGAAACACCCCACCACCACCTTAACCTATCATTACTTTTAGTTTACTGTCACTGAAAGCAAATCTAATAGTAACTAATGCACCTGGTAAAGTGAGTGAGTACAGGCATGCAAACAGAAAAGGAGATAGCTTGTAATCTTAGACATGCTAAAATTACAAGACTCAATTGGCAATCCCCATGGAAATTTGGGTTATGTGTTGACACTGTTCTTGCTATGGCCTTCTAGGTCTAGTCATTAAAGTGACCAACTATGGAGGGATTTGTTCCCTTGTCTGATCAGCACCCCTTTCTCCTTGGAAATTTGGGGTTTTTTCCTCCTAGAATGGCTATTACATCACTCTTCCCCTGCAAGTAACCTAGGCAGTTCTGGATTATAATTGTGCCTTCTTCCATTGATTGGGATATTTGGCTCAACATTTTGGCAGGTGACCCAAGGCAAACCAAAGTCCTCCTCTGAGGTTGTTCTAAAAGGCTCTAAAGAGTAAAACACCATGTGGTTTTGGAAATATAGGGTTGGAGAGAGGAGAAACTGGTGATGTTTGCATTCATATCACCACCATGTGGGGAAAGCCTGAAGTCTGAAAGAGAAATATCATTAAGCAGAGATAAACAGAAGTGAGAGTGAGTTGGTGGAAATGGTTAGGAAGAAGAAAAGAAAGGAAGGATGAAGAGAGGGAGGAGGGAAGTGAAAGAAAAAGAGATATTGAAATTGAGCTTCAATTTGATGACATAATTTAAGTCCACGCCATGATCTATGCTTGTGCCTGAACTTACAGTATTAGTCGTCCCCCTCACCCCTTTTTTTGACATGGTCTTCCTTGGTTACCCTGGGCTACAGTGCAGTGGCATCATCACAGCTCACAGCAACTTCAAACTCCTGGGCTCAAGCGATCCTCCTGCCTCAGCCTCCTGAGTAGCTTGCCCCACCAATTTTTCTGTTTTTATACAGACTAGGTCTTGCTCTTCTTCAGGGTGCTCTCAAACTCCTGACCTCAAGCTATTTTTCCACCTTGGCCTCTCAGAGTTCTAGGATTACAGGCATGAGCCATTGTGCCTGGCCTATTTGTCTCCTATTGCTGCTATAATAAATTGCCATAAATTTAGCAGCAATACAATTTGTTGCTTTACAGTTTTATAGGTCAGAAATCTAAAATTGGTCTCACTGGTTAAAATCAAGTTGTTGGTGGGAGTTGGTACTTTTGAAGATACTAGAAGACTATTTGGTTCCTTGATTTTTCTAGATTCTAGAGACTGCCTGCATTATTTTCAGGGTTTTTTTTTTTTCTCTATTTTCTATTGTTATTTTTTTGAGACAGAGTCTCACTCTATTGTCTCAAGCTAGAGTGCTGTGGTATCACAGCTTACAGTAACTTCAAACTGCTGGGCTCAAGCCATCCTCTTAACTCAGCCTCCTGAGTAGCTGGGATCCTCTAGAGTAGGTGGGACTAGAGGCTCCAGCCACAATGCCCAGCTAGTTTTTCTATTTTTAGTAGAGACGGGGCTCACTCTTGCTCAGATTGGTCTCAAACTCCCACCCAGGCCTCCCAGAGTACTAAGATTACAGGCACAATCTACCTATTACCTGCCTTCTTTGAGCTCATGGCACTTTCTCTGTCCTCAAAGCCAGGAGCATAGCATCTTCAATCTCTCTCTCTCCTCCCTTCCTCTCTCTAATCTCTGTTTCCATCATCACATCTCATTCTATCATTCTGACACTCCTGCCTCCCTCTTTTTTTGCTATAGTGACCCTTGCAATCACATTAGAATTAGGTAACACAGGATAATCTCTCCATCTCCCCTTTTATTATGTAAGGAAACATTCACAGGTTCTGGATTAGGATGTGGATATCTTTAGGGGACATTAATCTTCCTCCCACACTAACCCCACCTCTGGACTTACAAAAATTATTTTCTTTTTCTCTTCTTCCATCATCTGCAAACATGCTTCCTTGCCTCATTGTCCATGCAACTTCTTATATTAAAATTAACAGAATAATTTGAGTTCACTTAGAAGTCACACAGCTGGAGCATGATGGCAGATGAGAAAGACATTTAGCTCAGCTCTCCTGGAATAACAGGTGAGAGTGAGTGGGTTAGATCATTCTTGGCATGAAATATTGGTGTGGAATGGCAGTTGGGGTGTGCAGCGAGGTGGAGGATCACTGGATTTGGACTGTAATCCAGGGCTGCAGCTGCTATGGCAGTGGGCAACGGCAATGGCAACCAGCCCCCTCACAGATGATTACAATTCCCAGTTCACAGGGAAACTGGGTGTTGTGTGGAAAGATTGGTGAAGTGTGGACTCCCAAGCAGAATTTGGTGGCCAGAGTGGGGTTCTGTCTAGAGCAGCACCACCAGGTTAGGCGATGAGAAAGACACTCATATGGGAAAGATCCAGGAATCTCGGTAGGTTGCATGGGCCAGGAGCGGCAATTTGAGTTTCACCTGCAGGCAGTAGTCCTACATTCAGAACAGGCCCAAGATATCCCACACTTCATGGGAACTGTTGCAGAAAAAACATGTGAAACCTGCCTGTGAAGATTTTTTGAGATCTGTGGAATCAACAGTTCAGCAGGGTCTAAGCACCAAGCGGGTAACCAGGCAACCACCAAGAACAATCTAAGCTGGGAAACAGGTACAAGCCTGGGAACTGCTCACAGCGCCACCTGGTGTCCAGAAATAAATATATTTCTACTACAGCTGATCCCAACATATGTATATAGTCATATGTATACATGTATATAAATAATTCTTGTTGTTGCCTTTTTTCTATGCTTCTTTTTTTTTTGCTTTG
The DNA here is from genome assembly GCA_963574355.1 of Loris lydekkerianus. Classification (NCBI taxonomy): domain Eukaryota; kingdom Metazoa; phylum Chordata; class Mammalia; order Primates; family Lorisidae; genus Loris; species Loris lydekkerianus. The sequence continues at coordinate 12,694 of CAUYPK010029583.1, forward strand.
TTGTTTTTTTCTTTCCTCTTTCTTATAGGAGTTATTAATTTTTTAAAATTATTTTTATTATTCTTTTTTTTCTCTTTTTCCCTTCCTCTTATGGTTGCTGAGAGTGCTTACATCAGGCTATTTAAGTTTTCATTTGTTTGTTTTTGTTTGTTTGTCTGTTTGTGCATCTGTTCATTTTTTTTGTTTGTTCATTTTGTTTAAATGTGTCTTGTGTTTTGCTAAATACTCAGGTTGGCTATTTTCCCTAATGCCAATTTCTACATTCAACCAGAGCAAGGGGGTGCAGGGGGATGGCCAACAGAAGCCAGCTTTCAATAGAAGCTCCCATACAGAGAGATAATGGCCAGAAAGAACCCAACAAAGCTGAAGGGCAGGAGCTGAGCTGAGAGAAGAGATTGATAATTGCACATCTTCTGTGCTGAGGCAAGCTGCTACTCCAAGGAAACAAATTTTAGGTACAGAACCCATCCCAAAGAGGACACGTGTCCATCTCCCCAAGAGAGTTGCTTGCTTGCTGTGGGATTTCTACTAGCAAGTGGTGAACTGAGGTCCTCTTCTCTCACCCCATAGGAGTGAGTTTCTGGAAACTGGGAGTCCTTCTCCAGAGAGTCCCTGCTGTGAGCCAGGCATTCTCTTATCTGGCATGAATGTTGATCAAATATTTTCCCTGCCAGTTTGAACCCCCAGTCCACCCTTCCCCCCTTCCCTGGCAATCAAGAAACCCAACCCCTGCAGAGACCAGAATGTCTTCGGTTCTTTGTTAGGACTGGGCATTGCATTGACTGCAGCCGTGCTGCTACGCTGTAACAGTGAATCCAGTAGCAGTGCAGAAAGGCATGGGGGAAGGTGTCTGGCATGGCTCTGAGAAAGTGCAATTCAGCAGCGGGCAGAGTCTTGGGTCCCTGCGCAATGGGTGGAGGCTCAGGAATCTGAGTAGCGACACCTCCCATGCAGCAACAGCATTAACAGAGTGATCCTGCTGGGATCAAATTTTGGAGCAACAGCTCCCCAAATCTGTGGACTGTAAGAGGGAGCTAAACCTCACATTGCAGGGATAATCAGAGGAGCAGAGTGGCTGGGTCAAAGGCACTGTCTCTGAGGGAGAAAAACATTTGTTGCTTTGTTAACCTCTGGTTTTGAACGAGAGGGTCAATGAATACATTGAACACTCCCCAGTTTCAATGTATTCATATTTTAGCTCCCCCAGATGGCAGAGAGTGGTGGCCTGGCCGACAAGGCATTGACTTGCCTCTGACTCCAGCAGGCCCAAATCCCTGGTGAATTTGCTCATTGCAGGGAATTGGGCCAAGCCCCATGGGTCTACCAGTGCCTGGGTTGATGGAGGTGCAAGGTGGGGAACAACCCCCCCTGGACTATTTTGCTGGGCAGGCCTTTCTGACTCCATGGAGCACCTGGGTCAGTTACACTTGAGCTGCCAGTAGACTCCCACTGTCTGGTTGCTGGAGACCTTTTGAACTCTCCCACTTGATCTGCATTTGGGTTGACCCGGATAATTGGTTTAGAACTCTTGACTTGGGCCCATCACCCAGAGACCCACCAAGGTTGTACCCTGGTTATGTTGTTGTGGGAGTGTGGGGTTCTCCTCTTCTGGTTGTTGTGGGAGGGGGCAGTATGTCTTAGTGGCTTATATATCTTCACAGCTGAGATTTCAACCCAAAGCCACTGATTCACTGATTGGACAGAGAGGCCAAATACAGGACAGAGCTACCTAGCCCCATCACACCAAGCAAGTCCCCAGAGATTCAGGCTGTAGTACTGAATGGGAACTACATAAAGCTCTAGGGGAAAATCTGCAATCACCAGTCCCAGTTCTTTGTTAAAGGGCTGGTTAATTACAACTCCAAGAGCCCTCAATTCAATTTCACCTTACCAGTTCTCTAGCCAAACAGTGAAAAATAATCATGGGGCAGAATCAGCAAAAAAACTCTGGCAACATGAATAATCAGAGTAGATCAACTCCCCCAATGAATGACAAAGGAGACACAACAGAAGATCCCTTTCATAAACAAATGGCTGAGATGTCAGAAGTCAAATTTAGAATTTGGATTGCAAATAAGATTAATAGAATAGAGGTAAAGTTGGAAGTAGAAATTCAAGGAGTAATTCAAAAGTTGTCTCAAGAATTCAATGAATTCAAAGACAAAATCACCAAAGATTTGGACACATTGAGGCAAAAACTTGCAGCCCTCAAAGATCTGAGAAATATAGTAGAATCCCTCAGTAACAGAATAGAGCAAGCCAAAGAAAGGAGGTCTGACCCACACCTTTCACCATCAACAAAAATTGACTTATCATTGGATGAAAGATTTAAACTTAAGACATGAAACTAAAGATTCTTCAAAAGAGTGCAGGGGAAACACTTGAAGAAATTGGCCTGGGAGAATACTTTATGAAGAGGACACGCTGGGCAATTGAAGCAACACCAAAAATTCATTACTGGGAACTGATCAAATAAAGAGCTTCTGCATAGCCAAGAGCACAGTAAATAAAGCAAGCAGACAACCCTCAGAATGGAATAGGATATTTTTAGGTTATGTTTCTGACAAAGGTTTGATAATCAGAATCCACAGAGAATTCAAACTTATTAATAAGAAAAGAACAAGTAATCCCATTTCTTTGTGGGCAAGGGACTTGAACAGAAGCTTCTCTGAAGAAGATAGGCACATGGCCTACAGACACATGAAAAAATGCTCATCATCCTTAATCATTAGAGAAATGCAAATCAAAACCACTTTGAGATATCATCTAATTTCAGTAAGAGTAGCCCACATAACAAAATTCCAAAACTATAAATGTTGGCATGGATGTGGAGAAAAGGGAACACTTCTGCACTGCTGGTGGGAATGCAAGCTAATATGTTCCTTTTGGAAAGAAGTTTGGATAATACTCAGGGATCTAAATGTAAACCTGCCATTTGATTCTGCAATTCCTATACTAGGTATGTCCAAAAATCATTTTATAACAAAGATATTTGCACAAGACAGTTCATTGCAGCTCAATTCAAAACAGCCAAGTCATGGAAGAAGCCCAAGTGCCCATTGATCCAAAAATTGATTAACAAATTGTGGTATATGTATACTGTGGAATATTATGTAACCTTAAAAAAAGATGGAGACTTTATCTCTTTTACATGGATGGAGCTGGAACATATCCTACTTAGTAAAGTATCTCAAGAATGGAAGAAAAAGTATCCAATGTACTCAGTACTATTATGAAATCAATTTAGAATCACTCACACTTTCATATGAAGATAGATCACAGCTATGACCCAGGATGAAGGAGGGAGGATGAGGGATGGGAGGGGATGGGGGAGGTTAGATAGAGGGCGGATGAATGGTGGGACCACATCTATGATGCATATTGCAAGGATACATGTAGGATCTATTAAGTATAGAGTATAAATGTCTTAACACAATAATTAAGTAAATGAGGTGAGGGATATATTAATTAGTGTGATGTAAGCATTCCAAATTGTATATGAAATCAGCACATTGTAATGTATACACAATCTGTGTGTTTATGATTTAATTTTTAAAAAAAGAAAAAAGATGTCCCACAGCCTGTAAACTTCTTCACTTAAGTCAAATTGGTTTTATCAAGCAATTCATTCATCTGTTCTATTTTAATAAGATTATCAGAATTTATAATAATTAATGGTCCTGGGTAAATCCACAATTATATTGCCTTGGCATATTCTTAATCCCAAGACATCCAAAATTTTAGAGCAAAACTATCATCAAATTGTGGCCTAAAAAGTATTCAGACATTATTGAGGATGTGCTTATTCCCTGGAAATCTCAACTTCTTAATTATTTGCAGTAGCTAACATCTTATACAGATAAAAACTCTAGACAATATACAAAAGAAATGCATATCTATAAATACTTTTTCCAGCAAGAAAGAAGTAGGTAAAATATAAAGTGGAAGGAAATTATTCCTTTATCTCCCAGATTCAATCCTCAGAGATAAATATTCTTAATAGTTTGTATAACTATCTCTGTATTCTACACATAAAATAAATACATGTATTTAATTATTTTTGATTTATTTTATTTTTTATTTTTTTATTAATATTAAATCATAGCTGTGTACATTAATATGATCATGGGGCACCATACATTGGTTTTATGAACAGTTTGACACATTTTCATTAGACTAGTTAACATAGATTTCCTGGCATTATCTTAGTTATTGTCTTAAGACAATTATATTCTACATTTACTACGTTTCACATGTACCCTTGTAAAATGCACTGCAGGTGTAATCCCACCTATCACCCTCCCTCCGCCCATCCTCCCCCCTCCCTCGCCTCCCTCTCCCCATTCCCCATATTCTTAGGTTATACCTGGGTTATACCTTTCATATGAAAGCCAAAAATTAGTTTCATAGTAGGGCTGAGTACATTGGATACTTTTTCTTCCATTCTTGATATACTTTACTAAGAAGAATAAGTTCCAGCTCCATCCATGTAAACATGAAAGAGGTAAAGTCTCCATCTCTCTTTAAGGCTGCATAATATTCCATGGTATACATATACCACAGTTTATTAATTTATTTGTGGATCGATGGGCACTTGGGCTTTTTCCATTACTTAGCAATTGTGAATGGGGCTGCAATAAACATTCTGGTACAAATATCCTTGTTATAATGTGATTTTTGGTCTTCTGGGTATATACCTAGTAGAGTAATTATAAGATTGAATGGGAGGTCTATTTTTAGATCTCTAAGTTTTCTCCAAACATCTTACCAAAAGGAATGTATTAATTTGCATTCCCACCAGGAGTGCAGAAGTGTTCCCTTTTCTCCACATCCATGCCAACATCTCTGGTCTTGGGATTTTCTGATATGGGCTAATTTTACTGGAGTTAGATGGTATCTCAAAGTAGTTTTGATTTGCATTTCTCTAATGATTAAAAAGGCTGAGCATTTTTTCATATGTGTGTAGGCTGTGCACCTGTCTTCTTCAGAGAAGTTTCTCTTTAAGTCCCTTGCCCAGCCTGCAATGGGATCACTTGTTCTTCTCTTGCTTATACCTTTGAGTTCTCTGTGGATTCTTGTTATTAAACCTTTGTTGGAGTCATAACCGGCACATATCTTCTCCCATTCAGAGGACTTTCTTCTTGCTTTACTTACTGTGTTCTTGGCTGTGCAAACGCTTTTTAGTTTGATCAGGTCCCAGTAGTGTATTATTGAAGCTGCTTCAATTGCCCGGGATGTCCTCTTCATAAAATACTCACCCAGACCGATTTCTTCAAGGGTTTTCCCTGCACTCTCCTAGTATTTTTATAGTTTCATGTCTTAAGTTTAAATCTTTAATCCAGTGACAGTCTATCTTAGTTAATGGTGAAAGGTGTGAGTCCAGTTTCAGTCTTCTACAGGTTGAAATAGAGAATCTTTTCCCCACTGAATGTTTTTAATTGGCTTGTCAAAGATCAGATAACAATAAGTAGCTGGATTCATCTCTTGGTTCTCTATTCTGTTCCAGACATCTACTTCTCTGCTTTTGTGCCAGTACCATGCTGTTTTGATCACTATCAATTTATAGTATAGTCTGAGGTCTGATAGCGTAATTCCTCCTGCTTTGTTTTTATTTCTGAGTAATGTCTTGGCTATT
>CAUYPK010029585.1:0-16154 GCA_963574355.1 Loris lydekkerianus
ATGGATTAATAAATTGTGGTATATGTACACCATGGAATATTATGCAGCCTTAAAGAAAGATGGAGACTTTACCTCTTTCATGTTTCAATGGATGGAGCTGGAACATATTCTTCTTAGTAAAGTATCTCAAGAATGGAAGAAGAAGTATCCAATGTACTCAGCCCTACTATGAAACTAATTTATGGCTTTCACATGAAAGCTATCACCCAGTTATAACCCAAGAATAGGGGGAAGGGGGAGAGAGAGGGAAGGAAGGGGGGAGGGGGCAAAGGGAGGGTGATTGGTGGGATTACACCTGCGGTGCATATTACAAAGGTACATGTGAAACTTAGTAAAGGTGGAATGTAAATGTCTTAACACAATAACTAAGAAAATGCCAGGAAGGCTATGTTAACCAGTGTGATGAAAATGTGTCAAACGGTCCATAAAACCAGTGTATGGTGCCCCATGATCACATTAATATACACAGCTATGATTTAATAAAAAAAAAGAAAAGAAAAGAAATAAAGATAGGACTTAGAGACACTGTGTTTGTGAAAAAGACTGGATAATCTCTCATCTTCAACCAGGACCATTCATTATAATGCTGCCTCCAAGGCTAGCATCCCAGAAAACACCATTGAAAAAGTTGGGATGGGCCAGTACAGTGGCTCATATATGTAATCCTAGCACTCTGGGAGGCCAAGACAGGCAGATTGCTTGAGCTCAAGAGTTCAAGACCAATCTGAGCAAGAGCAAGACCCCATCCCTACTAAAAGTAGAAAAATTGACTAGGTGTTATGGTGGGTACCTATAGTCCAAGCTACTTGGAAAGCTGAGGCAAGAGGATCACTCGAGCCCAGAAGTTTAAGGTTGCTGTGAGCCATGACACTATGGCACTCAATAAATAAATAAATAAATAAATAAATAAATAAGTTGGAAAGGAACAATTGGGACTGGGAGCAATGAATAATGCTCGGGAGTGAGTCCAAATGAAAAGCCAAAAATACAATTCAAAAGAAAGTAAGAAATCCATCTCTAAAAGTTAACAGCAGGCAGAGTCGTGAAGGTTTCATTCTGCAATATCAGCATTTTTTAAGCTTCATGAAGATAGCAGAGTCAGTATAATGAAGTTCAGCTACATCAAGAAAGAAACATCTGACCTCGACAAGCAGTTTTCTCTACTTCAAAGTCTTAACCTCAATTTTGTTTATAGATTATTACTGTCCATGTGTACGATATACATATACCTTCACATACCCATGCATGTAGAATTTATGCATACCCACATGCATATATACATACATACAAGGACTACTGAATATTATATCACATACTATAATACTAATAGTGTGATATATAAAATAGTTAGTACACTGGAGCCATCCATATGACTATGATATATAAGTACTACATAATATGTATTTTTTAGTAGACTTGGGCCCTAAGATTTTTTTCAAGATCCTTAAGTGTTCTGTACCCTTCATAAATTCTCTCAAGCACAGTATTCACAAATTACTATAGATGCCTTGAAATAAACAGAGATGCACTGTAACGTCATAAAAGAATTCTATCACCAACTTCCCCAGGATCAGAGAAGAAAAATCAGAATTTAAACAAGTCATGAAATAACAGGACAATCATGTCAGTGACAAATGGTGGGCCTTGACTCAGCCACCCACCCTCCTTTCATATAAGCACATTGAAGACCCCACCTGAAAGTATTTATTGGAATTAGGTAGAAAATATGTGCAACGTACAAATATCAAGAGCATTAAAGAAAAAGAAAGAAATAGAATTGCATATTACAAAGTCAATTTCAATGCGTGATATGTTTATTAACACATCATTTAGGGAAGTATAATTGGATGGGAGATAATTTTTTTTTTTTGTTTTTTTTGTAGAGACAGAGTCTCACTTTATCCTCCTCGGTAGGGTGTCATAACGTCACACGGCTCACAGAAACCTCCAGCTCTTGGACTTACACGATTCTCTTGCCTCAGCCTCCCAAGCAGCTGGGATTACAGCTGGGATTACAGCTGGGATACCACAACGCCTGGCTATTTTTTTGTTGCAGTTTGGCTGGGGCTAGGTTTGAACCCGCCACCCTCAGCATATGGGGCCGGCACCCTACTCACTGAGCCACATGCGCCCATACGAGATAATGTTATCAGAATGCAATGATATATTTAACCAAGATACCCCCTGTGGCAACCATCTTGGACACAAGATTCATCCATTGAGAAACACAATATCCAACCCCTTGGTCGGTGCCAAGTAGCTGAAGCAAAATCAGATCAGATCAGATCACTCATATCATAAGGTTTCCAGAAAATTATCAAACATGACTACACGCCTATGGACATGAAATCAGGATTTGAGTGTATAGTTGGTAAGGGGTATGAGGCATGAATTTGAATATTTGGAAGACCTCTGAAGTGATGCCTTACATCCCTGAATCTCCTGTATCAGAGGTCAGAAAATATTTCAAGTAAAAGGGGAAGACAGCGAATATTTTCATCCTTGTGAGTCACATGGTCTCAGTTGATCAAGTCTGTTATACTATGAAAGTAGCCACAGAAAATATGTAAGTGAATGTCCATGCTTGTGTTCCAAGAAAACTTTATTTACAAAGCAAGTGGCTGACAGGGCCATAATTGGTTAACTGCTGTCCCATGTAATTGTCTATATATTCCCACCTAATTGAAATGAAATTTCTTCCTTAATATGCACTTTCACATCCACACAAACACACAAATGAAAGCCAAAAAAACAAAAAAAAGATAAGCAAAACTCAGTAATATATATTTGATTAGTTTGGAGTAAGTCGGTGCCTTGTTAATAACTTATTTTATATTATTTGAGGGATTATAAAAGCATTATTTAAAGTGGATTTATTCCGTGTTGAATTTGAGATTGAATGTAACATCTGTTATTCTTAATATATTTTGATGGAGAGCATTTCTATTTGGAGTATTTGCATTCCCTTTACAATTCTGGATTTATAACACTGATAGATTTTCTTCTGAGTTAATGGAATCAAATTCTGTGATTTCATTGTATGCATTTGATAGAATTGATAGAATCAGTGCATGACGTGACAACTTTCCTTGAATGTTTGGTCCTGAGATCATTGTCACTTGGATGATGAATTTGTCCCTAAAATCAAACTGATAAAATCTGAGAGCACAGATTTCTGATTTTACTTTCCATGTGGTTGTGAACAAAGTCTCATAAGGCTCTAGTGACTATCATTATGCCCAATGGTGACACAAGACATAATATAATTTTTTTTCTCATTTATTTTAAATTTCAGTTTAGGTTTGGTGCCCATAGAACAGTGGTCATGGCACCAGCCACATGCAGCAAGGCTGGCGGGTTTGAGCCTGGCCTGGGCCAGCTAAACATCAATGACAACTGCAACAAGAAAATAGCCAGGGGTTGTGATGGGCACCTGTAGTCCCAGTTACATGGGAGGCTGAGGCAAGACAATTGCATAGGCCCAAGAGTTTGATGTTGCTGTGAGCTGTGATGCCACGACACTCCACCAAGGGCAATATAGTAAGACTCTGTCTCAAAAAATAAATAAACAAATAAATTTCAGATTAATATAAGAGTACAAACAATTAGGTTACAGTGTTTGCATTATTTAGGTGAAGTCCCTGTAGCCATGGTGTCCTGCCCCCAGGAGATGTGCCATATAACCTTACATTGTGCCCATTAGGTGGGAGCATACTGACCTCCTTTCTCTTCCCCACTCCCCGCAACTTGAATTAAATTGAGTTTATCTCTTGTGGGGGTATGTATTAAATTGTCCCGCTCTTACTTAGGCTGGTCTCTAACTCGTGAGCTCAGGCAACCCACCTACCTGGGCCTCCCAGGGTGCTAAGAATTCAGATATGAGCCACTGCAGCTGGCCTTGCTTTCCGTTCTTGCAGTACTTTACTAAGAACATGTTTCAACTCCATCCAGGTTAATACATGCATTTTGTTTTTATTTTTAAAGACTTGTGAAAGATGATTCATTACAAGTTAGCAAGTGACAGGGCACATGTTGGGACTAAGTGCATCTAGTGTAGAGCAGTGGTTCTCAACCAAGGGGGGTGGGGGGTGTCCCCCTCCAGGGAACCTTTGGCCATGTTGGGCAAATGTTGCCTGGAGACATTTTTGGTTGTCATGCTAGGGAGGTGCTGCTTGGCATCCAGCAGGCAGAGCCCAGTGTGATGCTAGCATTCTATAGCACACAGGACAGCTCCCACAACAAAAGATTATTTGACCTGAAACGTCTATATTGAGAAGGGTGAAAAATCCCTTCTAATGGAAGGACATACCATACTCTTGGCTGGGAAGAATCGACACTGTTAATTCTTCCAAAGAATTTGCTATACTCAAAGCAAGCTACATATTTTTTTAAATTAAATCATAGCTGTGTACATTAATGCAATCATGGGGCACCTTACACTGGTTTTATAGACTGTTTAACACATTTTCATCACACTGGTTAACATAACCTTCCAGGCATTTTCTTTTTTTTTTCTTTTTTTTTTTTTTCATTTCTCTATTTTTTATTGTTGGGGATTCATTGAGGGTACAATAAACCAGGTTACACTGATTGCATTTTTTAGGTAAAGTCCCTCTTACAATCGTGTCTTGCACCCAAAAGGTGTGGCACACACCAAGGCCCCACTCCCCTCCCTCCTTCCCTCTCTTTGCTGTTCCTTTCTGATTTATTTTATTTTTTTTTTTAAGCAGGAACTCAGCTTTATTGCATCAAGCAGCCACTTATATAGAGCATGGGGAAGGGGCGGGGAAAGGAGGCAGGGGATGAGGTGCGTGACAGGGTTGGGCCAATGGCATGGTGCCGCGTTGGCTGTATCTAGGTAGAGGCAGTTTCAGGCCGGGCCTTGCTGAGTCATTGCTATGCAGAAGTAGCTCAATGGATCTACTTCTAGTCAGGCTCGGGAAGTTGCACTAGGCCTCGGGCACGTGGCAGGGCCCAATAATTCCCTCTTTTGTTTTTTGTATGGCGGAAAAACATAGCCCCTGTCTTAGGTTGCCTGCTTCAGTCTTACCTGTCATGGGGATACTTAATCAATGGTTTGGTCCATGTCTTAGGTTGACTGAAGGCAGAGTGATCTTACCCGTCTTTGGGTACTATGAATGTAATCCACCATGCAGCCTCTCCATATGTTGAAACAACCTTTCATGGCTGGAAAAAAAATCTCTCTTGGTGTGAGTGAAAGTTGCCCCCTATTTTACATTCCTTAATTTGATTTGTTAATATCATGTTGCAGATTTTGCATTTAGGTTCATGAAAGATAGCAGTCTGTGGATTTTCCCTTCCTGCAACAGTTTTAATGTAATTATGACAGGAGAGTATTTTTAACCTTGTGGAATTAGTTAAGATGTATGCTTTCTGCTTCCTTATTCCAAGAGGGACTGTTACGCATTAATGAACTTTCTTCTTAAATTGTTAGAGTTCCACAGTCCAAACATCTGCTCCTGGTGCTTTTTTTTGAAAGGTATTACTTATTGATTCAATTAATGTAATAGATATGCATCTATTTTAGTTCTCTTTTTCTTCTTTGCTGCTTTGTTTTATTAAGGAAAAATAAAAGTTTTCATTTTGTGGGCATAGATTATTTCTAGTGTTTCTTTATTATTTTTTTAACATCTATAAAATTATTAGGGATCCCTGTCTTTTATTTAAAATACTGGTAATTTCTGTATTTCTTTTTTCATGTTTAAACTAGAGTATTATCAATTTAACTAATATTGTCAAAGAATCAGCTTGTAGTTTTATTGATATTACTCTATGAATTATCAGCTTCATACTTTCATTTTGATTGATTGGGTACTATTTTATAATGCATTTTTATCTGCTTGCTTTAACCTAAATTACGCTTCTGTCTCTAGTTTTCTAAGATTGAGATTATATTAATATGTATTAACTCATGTATCACTTTTCATAAATGGATTTAATGCTATGAATTTTCCTTTAAGAACTACTTACATTTCATCTCACAAATTTTAATAAATTATATTTTGTGTTTAATCAGTTCATATTATGGTTCATTCTTTTGACAATGTAATCTTTGACTCAAGGTTTATTTCAAGTTTATGATTTTAATTACTAAATACTTTACAGGTATCCATCTGTTTTTGACATCTAGTTTTATCGTATGTATCATATTAATATTTTAATGCAATGTTTGTTCTTTTAAATTTCTATGGTAGATTTCATGCCAAAAGCATTGTCTATCTTGGCAAATGTTCATGAGATCTTGAGAAGAATGTGTATTCTGCTTTTGTCGACTGAAGTACTTTATAAATGTTCATTACATTAAGTTTATTGGTGATGGAGTTACGTCACCTAGATACATGCTTATTTTCTGTCTGCTTAATCAATTACTAAAAGAGCGGCCTTGAAGTTCCCAACATAATAATAGATTTTTTAAAATTTTTCTATACAATTCTATTCATTTTGCCATAAAGATTTTTTATGTGGTTTTGTTAGGTGTATTAACAATTATTATATTTTCTTGACAAATTCAACCCTTTATCATTATGTAATCCCTTTTATTATACTAAATAATATTTCTTATTCTGATGTTTGTTTTCTCTAAAATAAGATATAATAATTGCAGAATTCTTTAGATTTGTATTAGAATTGTACATATTTATTTTTTCTTTGTATTTAATCTATATTTTACTTTATATTTTAAGTGATTCTTTTGTGATAACATGTTTAGTTCCTTGTGTTTTGCTTTTTCTTAATCCACTCTTAACAGACTATATCTTCCATTGATACAATGAGACAAGTTGCACTTTTTAACTTTATTGAGTATAATTAATAGAAAAAATTGTACATATTTAATGCATACATTTTTGGCCATATTTATGCACCCATTATTCCATCACCAGTGTCAGGGTAATAGATCTATCAATCACCTCCAAATATTTCCTTGTGTTCTTGCATGTGTACCTGTCTCTGCATATATCTTTTTGTTGTTGTTATTAAAAAAAATCACATAGAATATACAGTCTTAATATATTTTAAAATGAATAATATTGTATTTTTAACTATAGTTTCTGTACCATATAGCAGGTCTTTAGAATTTATTCATCTTAGATAACTGAAACTTTATACACACTGAGCAAAATTGTTCCCGCTCTTCCCAGCCCCTACCAACCACCATTCTCTTCTCTGCTTCTGTGAATTTTACTGTCTCAGATATTCAGTATTGGTCCTTCTCTGACTAGCTGATTACACATAGCATAGTGACCTCTAAGTGCATCAATGTGCAAATGATGAAAAGTCCTTCTTTTTAAGGCCTAATAATATTGCACTGTATGTATTTACCACAATTTTTAACTATTAATCTGTCTATGGATATTTGAGTTGTTTTAATGTCTATTGTTGTGAATAATACTACAGTGAACATGGAGGGAACTCCAAGCCATTATTAGTTCATGTATTTTTTTGTGTGCTATTCATTCTTTATTGTTATTGTTCTGAGATTATAATCATGAATGTGCTACACATATTCCATAGTCCTTGCACTTGTGTTATGGCTTTATTTTCCATTCTTTCTTATTTTTTCATTTCACTATAAAAATTTTACTTGGATGATTTTCTCTTTGGTTATGCCCAGTTCATTGATGAGCCATCAAAGGCATTTTCAATGTCACAATCATCCCTCATCTCAAAAGTTTAAATAATTAAAACATTATTAATCACTTTGTGTACTATAAAAGCTATAGAAACATAAAATGTGGTTTACTTAAAATACTTATAAAATTTATTTCTTAATAAAATTTTAGTTACATGAAATTCTTTTTGTCTAACTTTCTTTTGTTGCCAATATTTCAGGTCATATTTCACACACCAAATTCATTATTCAAAGCAATTTGCATGGAGTTTGTTCCCTTGTTTTCTTCTAATATTATATAATTTCAGAGCTTAAGTTTAAGTGCTTAATCCATTTTGAATTGATTTATATGTGGTATAAGTGAATGTTCCAATTTCATTCTTTTATTCATGTATTTCCAGTTTACCAACATGATTAATTGAAGAGACTCTTTTTACTCCATTATATGTCCTTGGCACCTTTTTCAAAAGTCAATTAACAATAAATTTATGAGATTTTTTTCTGGGCTCTTAATTGTGTTTGGCTAGTGTGACTTTTTACGTCATCACCATGCCATTTTGATTGCTATAGCTTTGTAATATATTCTGAAATCATAAGTTCTAATGACTCTTGTTCTGTCCTTTCAGCTTGCAATTGCCTTAGCTGTACAGAGGGGTTTTTGGACTGTAAATTAATACATTTATTATAGAAAAGGGTATGTAGACTTCTAAAAACTACCATATGACACAACAATCCCACTTCTGTGTACATATCCAGAGGAATTAAAGTCAATATGTTAAATAGATATCTTTATTGCCATGTTTAAAAATAATAGTCAACATTGCCATGTTTATTGATAAGAGTCAAGATATGGAATAACTAAGAGTTCATCAACAGATGAATGAATAAAGAAAATGTATTATATATACATAGTACACAATAAAATATCATTCAGCCTGAAAAAGAGGGAAATACTGTCATTTCCAACAACAGATGAACCTGGAGAACATTATGCTAAATGAAATAAGCTAGTGCAAAAAATTACCTTCTGTATAAGCTCACTTACATACAAGATTTTAAAGAAAAGCAAACTCACAGCAAATAGATTGGAATTAGCAAAGATTGGGAACAAGGGAGAGAGAAAGGGAAGGTGTTGGTCAAAGGATACCAAGTTTCAGTTAGCAGGAATAAGTTATGCTGCTCTGTTACACAGCATGTTGACTATGGCTAATAACAATGTATTGCATATTTGAAATTGCTAAGAGATGAGATTTTAGATGTTCTTACTACAAAAAATTATAATGTTAGGTGATGAACATGTTAATTAGTTTGATTTAATCACTCCACAACATAGTCATGCATTAAAATATCACATTGCATCCCACAAATATATAAAATTATTTGTTAATTGAAGATATTAAATCAAATAAAGAAATTAAGATGATGTAGTTAACCAATGAGAAATCTTTTCATCCTTTTAGAAGAATATATAGATATTGATTAAAATAGCAATTAAAACATTTATATAATTAGGTACACCTGAAAGAATTAATTTAGCATATCAAAGTAATAGCAGTACGTGTGTGTGGGAGCACAGTGTGAGCTGCCACACGAAGGGGGAACTATTGTATTTTTCATAATAAATATTGTGTCATTTTTACAAAATAAAAATTGACAAAATTTCATGGTGTGCAGCAACAGTTACTAAGATTTAACAAAAGGCGGGTGGAACAAAATAATGGATAAGAACACAGGACTTGAAATTATAAAAATTATAGTTTAGCCACTTATTAGGAATATGTTCTGTCTAGTTCTGATTTGTCCCATTTGTTAAAGTAAAATATTAATTATTACCTTATAAAATTGTTGTGTTTACTAAGGAATATACATGTTTTACTACAATTCTCAGGGGACAAAAAATAAAATTCAACATATTATGACACTTCAAGCAAAAATTAATAGGGTAAAATAAACATTAAATATCACTAAGTATTGAAAGAACTAAGAATATATCGAAACCAACTGAACTATGGGCATAGAAATCATTATTTAATAAAAATGCTTTAAAAGATAAAGTAGCTGTGTGTAACAGTAACTGTTCCTCCTCTCCACATACTCAAGCAATTTTAACTAGGTCGTATAGTTATAATGATTTCATTTTCTACATGCAGAGGAACACAGGAGAGAAATAAAGAAATGGTGAGTGTGATAATTAGTAACAATAAGTACAAGCAAATATATAAAGATAAAATTATATATAAAATATAATTAAAAGATACGTTACAGAGCTACACCATCAAGTAAGATGTCTGACAAAGTGTTAACATATATATGATACTGTTCAAAGAGTTTCCTATTCAACAAAGCTTTAAGTATGTTTGGACATGTCTTTCAGAAAACTAATTAGCAGGGATCTGTCAACCACCCAAAATACCTGTTGACACATTGCCTAAGGTAACTCTTAGAATATTTCATTCTTCACTGGAAGGCAGTGTGACTGATCCAATAAAGAGACTTTTTCATGGAAGAGATGCCATGTTTTCCAGACCCTTTTGAAACCTTGGCTTAGTTTCATATGTAGCATTGTGAGTATAAATTAAACATAAATAAATTCTATTTTTTTAAGAGACAGAGTCTCACTTTATCACCCTCTGTAGAGTGCTGTGGCATCACAGATCAACCTCCGACTCCTGGATTTAGGCGATTCTCTTGCCAAAGCCTCCCAAGTAGCTGGAACCACAGGCACCGGCACAACACCCGGGTACTTTTTGTTGCAGTTTGGCCAGAGGCCGGGTTCAAACCCACCACCCTCTGTTTATGGGGCCAGAACCCTACACACTGAGCCACAGGCACTGCCCAGAAATAATATTTTAAGTGCTGCTAAAGTTCTCCATTAAGTTACAACCAAAAACACAGAATGAAAGAATGAGCGCCTGTCCACTTTGCTGGAGTCCATCACACACTTCTGGCATGTGCACCACGTGGTCAGTGGGGCTGGTAGAGCCATGGAGCTGCAGCACATCTCACAAGGCATCCGTGAGACCCCTGCTGGTGACTCTCCGGAGTTCTTCTATGAGAGAGGAATTTGTAGCACATTGATGTCACCTATTATTTATTTGGATGTAAGGTATGTTATTAACTAAGATAATATATTTCTATTTGTCCTCAAAGACTAGTGTGATCTGCTTTAATTATAATTTCTAAATGAAAGAAGTTAAACAAATACATAATTTTGCACAAATAGGTCATAAGACAGGAAGAGGATGAAACATCTAGTTAGCTATCTTGTCAGAAATATATTTTAAATTAGATAAATGTATAGACTTGGTGACATTTACAGAAGTGCAATTAGAAGGATCTCTATCTCAAACTAATATCATATTAAAGTAGCTAAAATAAATGAAAGTAATATAAACCAATGTTGACAGGATTTAATGGTAACCTGAACTTGGTTTATTCTTTCTAGAGAGCATTGAGTACCAAGTAACAAAAGCTAAAACTAGTCACATTTTTTTTCCCAGTGAATTTTACTGTACATATCAGAAATAATGCAGAGGGCATTTTTTTAAGTTTATAATGTATTTAATGATCCAAATATATTATTGTTTACTATATTCTAAGATCAAAAGAGAAGCAGTACAGAAGGGTCTATGCATCCTGTGATTAAACAATCATGTTACATAAATACTAAAGTCCACAAAGAAATGAACATCAATTGCATTATTTATTTACTCTGTGCAATGTTTAGTGAATCGTGCTAACCTTGAACGTTTCCATGTCGTCTTATGGTCAGGTGGTTTCAAATTGTTTTGAATTACTATACACAAGAATTAAAATACTACTATGATATTTAGAATTTGATTACTGATTATTTTAGTATCTTTAAGATCAGTCCTTAAAATAAAGATTAGCTCCTGTACCAGTTACCTCAGAAAACAATTTAAGGGAGTGGTCTTCTTGCAATGCTGCTTGTTGATAACTTATGTAAACAGCACTTGAAATTTACCAAAATCAACTTAAATGTGTGCTGAGAATGAAGATGTGGTGTATGCTGTAAAAGTGATATGTTAATAGCTTTCATTATGCATTATTTATAAATGCTTCCTACAAAGTAATAATGAATTACTAAAACAGCAAATAAAGAATTTCTTTTGATAAATCAAAATAGACAAGCACTAGGCTTCTGGAACAGATGCCTCCTGCCTCCTGCCTGTTTGCCCTTGAGCAGAGGGGTTCATCGGTCTGTTTATCTTCATCCAAAGGAAATGCAGGACTCATTGTTTCAGAGTTAGTGTGGATAGAATAATGTTTCTCGCTTTTCGACCATGTGCCATATGCTATCCTATGATAAGACAGCAAACTCAGGACAGGCAACATAATAATGTGATATAAAAGAGGAAGACAGATAATGGTCAGATAGCATGTCCCTCTTAAGCTGAATTCTTTAACGCTTGTCAACAAAGTTACAAGAAAATTGACATGTTCATTTATACCACATTAACATCTGTTGGCACAGTCCTGAGGAAAATAAAAATCAGTGTGAGAAACAAGGTGATTGTATGTGACAACGCAGCAAATATTTGTCAGTTTCGGTCATCATCTTTTGAAGTTGTATTCATTTTGTTATACTGAAGTAAAGCATCAAATTTTACTCAGGGGACCATGCAGTTTTGTAGAAACTATATTTCCACTTAAGATAAAAAATGTTTTTGACTTGAACTGTCCAATAAGATGACCAAAGTCAGAGACTTAAAGGACATCATCTGAGTGACCAGACTCCTGAAGGATCAATTTTAATGGCACCATCTCCATTTCTGTAGAAATTATGGTGTCATATTTTTCCTGCCCGTCTGCTCTTATGTATTCTACTCTCAAAGCTCTGGTGAAGGGACTGATAGTTTATGTTTTAGGGTTTATTCTATCACAGAAATTATGCAATTATTTCTATGCTTAAGGTTCACCTTAAAAAAAATTCCTTTTAATTGACCAAGTTTTAGGTACAATTGTCAGTGGGATGGAAGTCATTTGGAATACGATAGAGAACCATTTGATTGCAATTGTTGGTTTAGGCTCCAAATCTTTGTCTGCACAGGTATCCTTCAGTAAGGAAAGCAGGTAAACACAAGTGTGAGCTCACACACACACAACTGGGAGCAAACAGACCTGAGCGGAGATTAGCATATTATCTTCACAGGTTGCTGAGCAATGTTCTAATGTCTTATTGTGCACAACATATTTTTGCTAACCCTACAGAATTCTTTGTGTGAAATTGGTAATCATGTATTTAAAAACATTTCTAGACATGACTCATAACTTCTGAAATTGACTTTAATGAAGGCAACTGGGGAGCTATTTGACAGGCAACAGGAAGGAAGCTTGGCATGCTGTGTAATGGAAGAATTATGCAAATAAAAATTAGATATGGTTTCTCTAAGCAGTCATTGAGGTGAATATTTCATGTTCTGATAGAAGTTGGTGAAAACTTTTCCAACGTTTTTAGAGGTTGGTTCTTTAAAGTAAGCATTCTTTTCATCCAGAGAGTGCTTAGCTTATAATAAAATCATTGCATACACATGGGGGGTTATGGACTGACCCCGTCATTGTTTTGTTGTTGTAAAGTTGTTTATGCAGGAGTTATGGTTTCATCCTTTAGGACTTTTGCTATTAGAACCTCACCCACCCATTTCACCAACCTGCCTGTGAGACATTACATATCAGCACACTTCAATCAGCAGATCTCACAACTTTTCTTAGCAGTGGTGATGAGTAGCTGTATTTTGAAATAGCATTGGTATGAGACTGCCTTAAGAAATATATTCAGGTCACCGAGATCCGATGACTTGCATCAGCATTGAGAGAAATAATTTTTGGTATTAGGAGCCAACGTCCCAGCCCTGCATGAAGGTTACCTTGAATTTGGTGTATTAGGGAACTGTATGGCTGCATCTTCATCTTGAGAGCACAGATGCATTGAACAACCTTCTTAATGAATATTTCAAAAATGAGAGAAAACTTATTTCTTTCTAAGCATGTAGCACTTTTCCCTAGGTTCCAGAGATCCTACCTGACTTTATAGCTAGGCATAAAAAATAGAAAAAAAAAATGTTTTACATAATCTCTCGAGTAGTGATCAAATCAGTCAAAATAATATAATATACACTCTTAAATTAAGCTCGTTTGAAATATCAAAACAAAATACCTTTTTGAGTCAGTGCTCCTTCTACCTCTCTTTCTCAATATCTCTCTTGATTTCTCTTGATTTTTTCTTTAAATATATGTGTGTATCTATAGGTGCCCATATATTATATAGACATACCTATACATACAACCATTATAACCTTTAATAGTAAATCTTATTGTCATTTACCATTTTACAAGTAAGAAAAACAAAACAAAACTTAGAAGAGTTAAATGACATTGCCAATGTTTAGAAAATAGTTGTACTGGATTAATAAATAGAAAAACCACAATTTGAATCTAGTTTGTCCAACTCCAGATAAATGCCTTAAATACAGTATAAGACTGTAAGTCTATTCTTCCCTTTTCATGTAGGAATAATGTTCACATTTTATAAATAATTGAAGGTCACTAATAAAGAAGTTTGAGCATCATTGACAGTGCAATAGTGTTTTAACTGAGAAACTTTTTTTGTAGTATTCTACTTCTGTTACCCATATTTAAAAAAAAATTACTTGTACATATTACATGCATTATGGGGCATACGAAAGTTTTGACATATGCAAAAAGGAAGAAACATAAAATCTGCATGGATAGAAATAAATGACCCAGCCAGCAACACCAATAAGCTGAGCAAGTTGAAATTTGGCAAGCGTGAACCAGAGAGGGTTACTTTCTCGGAAGTAAAATAATGGACCATCACACCGTCTTCCCAAAACTTTTGTAGTGAACCATGTATATAACACATACCATGTATATAGCATATTATATATTATGTATACATGTATCAGGGAAGACATATAGTGACAATTATGCAACTTTGGTTAATGATCTTTGAACACTTTTAAATGATGAGAGACATTTTTATGTAGATAAGTTATTACATCTTAAATTCAACAAGAAAATTCTAAGAAAACTATCCATATTTATGGATACATGTATGTCAAAATATATGAGGGGGTCCAGAAAGTTTCTAGTCATGTACGTCTCTACATTTTACATTACATGGTTACTTTATATATTACATGGATAATTTATGAACAGCCCTTATATTTGTATTTTTCAATAGCATGAAATATATAGAATTATGATATTAAGAATTACAATATTGAGTAAAATAGACCCTACTTTCCTCAAGAAGAGGAGTTTTTTGCATAGGCAAATATATAGAATTTACTGGTATTTATCCTGTGATTTGTATAGTGCATGGACTAATTGTATACTTTAAACATTTCAAAACTATTAAGAAATGAGTATAATTATGATGGATGTGTTACCTAATTCAATGTAAGCATTTCACATTGTGTATTGAAACAGTACACTTAACCCCATAAATTCATCAATATACAAAGTTATGATTTAATAAAAAATAATTTTAAAAAAAATTATATATTGGAATACTACCCCAGATATGTTGGTATTAGGGGGTTGGTCCTTCCAGTGGATAATTGGGATTAGATGAGGTCATGAGGGGGAGTTCTCATAAACAGGAATAGTGTGCTTACAAAGTGCCAAGGGAGCTGCTTCTTTTCTCCTCTACCATGTGAGGATTCAATGAGAAATGGTCAATCTGCACACTAAAGAGGGCTCCCACCAGGACCCAACCATGCTGATAGCCTGATGTTAGATGTCCAGCCCCCAGGACTGGGAGAAATAACTTTCTTTTTTTACCAGCCACCCAGTGGGTGGTAATTTGTTATAGCAGTCCAAAATGAGATACTGTGACATACTGTGTCAATTCATATGGAATAAATCTAATTATGATGTTTACATTGGTTTAAGCACTAAGATTTTTCCTTGGCATCCTGTTTTTTTAATGTATATTCTAAGCAGTTAGGGTAGTTAAATCTATTCTCCTGATTTCTAATCTGTGCATTATTAATAATGATATTAAAGGTAATAAACAAATAGCAAGAGCTTAGATTTACTGAGAATTCACTAACGCAGGTATTTATTGAGTATTTTACCTACTATCTCATTTATATCTCCTAATAACCCTCAGAAAGCATACTACTGTTGTGAATATTTTACAATGATATGCTCAAGTTAGAATTGCCAAGAATCACATAGCTGATACCTAATGGAACTATAGTTTTACTCAAATGCTATTCTATTTATTATTTTTTCTTGCAGAATAATTTTTTAAAGATTGTGTGTCCCAGTCGAGGATTTCAAGATCATGATTCATTAAGCTCCTATTTTGAAAATGTATTAAAGCAGGGGTGGAGAACAAGTTTGACTACGCACTCGGAGATCGCTCCTCAGAGGTCCCTCCTCAGAAGCAGCATAACAAAATCCAAACTTGGCAAAGAGCCACAGTATACAAAATAATGATAAGAGGCAAAGAGCCGAAATTCATTTTGGCCGG
>CAUYPK010029586.1:0-18317 GCA_963574355.1 Loris lydekkerianus
GAACAGGATTGCAATGCCTGCTTTTTTCTGCTTTCCATTTGCCTGGAATATAGATGACCATCCCTTCACCTTGAGTCTATATTTGTCTTTTAATGTAAGATGTGATTCTTGGATGCACCAGATATCTAGCTTGAGTTTTTATATCCAGTCAGCCAACCTGTGCCTCTTTAGAGGACAATTTAAATCATTCACATTAATTGATAATATTAATAAGCCTTTCAAGGGTCAGGTGGGCAATTTTAATCCTTTTGTGAGTGTGGAAGTTGAAATTTGATCAAAAATTTTTTGGGTGGGTTTACTTTCATGGTGGAGTATTATGTTGGTCTTTATGGAGGATAGGTCTAAGAATGTCCTGGAGAGCTGGTTTAGTTGTGGCAAATTTCTTCAACATGTGAATGTCATTGAAGTATTTAATTTCTGTGTCATCAATGAAGCTCAGTTTAGCTGGGTATAGGATCCTGGGTTGAAAGTTATTTTGTTTTAGGAGATTAAAAGTCAATGACCATCCTTTTCTAGCTTGAAAGTTTTCAACAGAGAGATCTGCAGTTATTGTAATATTCTTCCCTTGTAGGTAATGGTTTTCTTTCATCTGGCAGCTTTCAGAATTTTCTCCTTTATATTAACTTTAGTGAAATTGATTATGATGTGTCTGGGGGGATGTCTTATTTGGTTTGAGTCATGCTGGAGTTCTGAAACTGTCTGCTATCTGAATTTCAGAATCTCTTGGCATGTCTGGAAAGTTCTCCTTCATAATCTCATGGAGAAGAGACTCTGTGCCTTGTGAAGCCACTTCGTTACTTTCGGTGATCCCTATAAGACAAATATTGGTTTTCTTCAAATTATCCCAGAGCTCTCTGAAAGAGTGATCTGTTTTTGCTCTCCATTTCTCTTCCTCTTTGAGGGTTTAGGAGCATTTGAAAACTTTGTCTTCAATGTCAGAAATCCTTTCTTCTGTTTGCTCCATTCTGTTACTGAGGGATTCTACTGTTTCTCAGATCTTTGAGAGATGCAACTTCTTGTCTCAATGTGTCAAAATCTTTGGTTATTTAGTCTTTGAATTTGTTGAATTGTTGAGATAAGTTTTGGAATTCTAATTCGATCTTATTTGCTATCCAGATCCTGAATTCAATTTCTGACATCTCAGCTATTTGTTTGTGCTTGGGGTCTTGTGCTATTTCTGCCCCAGTGATCCATGGGAGAGTTGATCTACTCTGATTATTCATATTGCCAGAGTTTTTCTGTTGATTTCACCTCATGATTATTTTTCTCCGTTGCCTCTGGCCGTCCTCAGAGTTGGGGAGGTGTCTCTCCAAGATTAGACCCCAACGGGAGCACTCTATTGTTGCTGGATCTTTGTAGGGTTTACCCTGTGTAGTTCCTCTGGGGCTGCTCTAGCTAGGGAGTTCTGGTTGTTTAAGCAGCCCCAGTGTGTGACACACCCGGATCCAGCAACAGGGCTGGAGGTGGTGCGCATAGTTCTGGGAGTGCCTGGCGCCCTGTGACTTTGGCACAGAGAGCCCACGGCTCCAGCCGTCTTCGCCTAGTAGACGGGCTCTGTGCAGGGGCAGGGAGTGCTCCAGAAGGTTTGCAGCTACCAGAGTCCCTGGTAGATGAACGGGCTAGTGTGGAGGCTGGGAGGACACAGGAAGGAGGATGCAGGTTTGCGTGGCTTTACAGTTTTTGGTCAGGGAATGCGGAGGCCCGGTGGGTGTGGGTCTCCAGTCGGGGGTCGCTGCACAGCTCTTTGGAGGTCTGGGCAGCCCCAAGCCCACGAGTTAGAGGTTGCTATGAGCTGTGATGTCACGGCACTCTACCCAGGGCAACAGCCCAAGGCTCCAGTGTGCCAAAACCATCTCACTCTGCCCCTAAGTATTAAGGCTGTAAGGCAGCTCAGTCCCCGCCTTTAGGGTGCTCAGTCACTAGGTTACTTTGCCCCGCCTGATCCTTGTTCTGGGACCCTGAAGGTGGAGCTTGCCTGGGCAGTTCTTTCACAATGGCTTCCTGGGCCCAGCTCAGTGGCTTAGTCTGGGGCCCCAGACAATGCCCAAAGTTTTCCACACACCTGCTCAGGCTCTCCCCAAGGCAGTTCAACTGAGTGCTAAGTCCAAGAACACCAAAACAGTTCACAGGTAAGGCCTTTCCAGTTTGTAGTCTCACTGCTGCTTGTACTTACAGTTACTGGCGTGATAAGGTCGATCGAACACACGCAACCACTTGCCAGTTTTCCACTGTTTTTGTCTTCCTCTTGGGGTCCAGAAGTCTCTTGCTGGCTCCCTGTATCCTCAAAGGGATGTTTATAGGCAGATCCCATCAGCCAGAGATGCCTGGAATCTTGTCTCCCCAGACTCACAGTGCCCAGTTGCAGGGAAGCTGTTACTTCGGCCACCATCTTTTTTTTTTTTTTTTTTACTTTATTTTAAAGTGGCTACTAGAAAGTTTTAAATGATGTAGATTGTTTGTGTTTTATGTCTTTTGGACAGTGCTGTGCAGAAAGAAATGAACAGGTTAAGGATATGGAAGCCAGAATGACAGCAGACTTTCACCAGCAGCTCTAGGAAACCAAAGAATAATTGTCTCCCCATTCATAGGAAAATAGTTTTCAACCTTGCAGTCTACATTTAGCTAAACTTTCTGTTAACTCAAAGAAAAACAAAGGATAAAAACAAAAGCAAATGCAAGAAAGAACAGCAAAAGGCCCTATTGGACACCATTATGTTTGTAATACTATGTGATGCCCTGTGGGGGATTTAACAAATGAGTAAATAACCATCAGGGTTATAAATAATGTAGCAAGTATGAAAGGTATCACTTGAAGTCTAATTATAATGTATGTAGACTCCAGTAAAGTGTACTTTTGCTTGTAGTACTTCCGTTGCCTCATAATGGCCCTCTATCAGGGGTCCTCAAACAGTTTAAACAGGGGGCCAGTTCACTGTTGGAGGGCCAGACTACAGGTTAAAAAAAAAAAAAAAAAAAAAAAGAACAAATTCCTATGCACAATGCACATATCTTGTTTTGAAGTAAAAAACATTAAAACGGGAACAAATACAATCACACTGCCTCATGTGGTATGCGAGCCATAGTTTGAGGACCCCTGCTAGATTTGGAGAAGAAAATAAAGGATCTGTTAGGTTCTTATTATAGCAGTTTACCAGATGTATTCCTTACTAAAAGTGCATTTGTCAAACCATTGAGTGCCATCTCTGCCTATAAAGACATCTTTGGGGGTGGCACCTGTGGCTCAGTGAATAGGCTGCTGGCCACATATACCGAGGGTGGTGGGTGTGAACCCGGCCCTAGCCAAACTACAACAATAACAAAAAAATAGCTGGGCATTGTGGCGGGCGACTATAGTCCCAGCTACTTGGGAAACTGAGGCAAGAGAATCACTTAAGCCCAAGAGCTGGAGGTTGCTTAGATCTGTGATGCCATAGAACTCTACTATGGGCGACAGGGTGACAAAGTGAGACTCTGTCTCTTATTTAAAAAAAAAAAAAGACATCTTTGGGAGGAATGTGCCCTGGCAAGATCCTAGAGGCAGAGTTTAGGCTGGGAAATTGACTGATTGCCTGTGGTATCCTGGGCAAGCTCATTCTCTGTGCTTTGGATTCATCACAAGCTTTTTGGTCAGTTTTTATCCAAGTCTAAATTTCTTTAGTTTTATTTATCTTTCTGATTTTACGATTATCTTGAGTCAGTTATTGCCTTATTTTTAAAAATTTAATGTAATATAAGTTCATTGTCAAAATTTTGTAAAATGCAGAAAAGTATGATAAAGAGAATTAGCATTAGCCCTACTGTTCAGTGGTAACCACTGTTCACATTTTGAGACACACACTTCAAACTGTTTTTGGTAACTGATAGAATTATTTATAGCCATTAAAATCAAGTTTTTCATAGGAGTTGCACTAAATCTGTACATCACTTTGGGCAATATGGAAATTTTAACAATGTTGATTCTTCTGATCTATGAGCATGGGCTGTTTTTCCATTTGTTTATGTCATCTGTGATTTCTACTATTAGTATTTTGTACTTGTCCTTGGGACCTCCATGGTTAAGTTTATTCCTATGTATTTTATTTTCATTGCACCCATTGTAAATTGCATTAAGTTCTTGATATGACTCTCAACTTGATTGTTATTGGTATATAGAAATGCTACTGATTTGTGTACATTGGTTTTGTAACCTGAGACTTTCCTGCATTTATTTATCAATTCTAGGAGACTTTTGGTGGAGTCTTTATGGTTTTCTAGATATCAGATCATATTGTTAGCAAAGAGAGAGATAGTTTGACCTCCTTCCTGATTTGGATGTCCTTTATTTCTTTCTCTTGCCTGATTGCTCTGGCTACAACTTCCAGTACTATATTGAATAGAAATGGTCATAGTGGGCACCATTGTCTTGTTCCATTGTGTGACAGAAAATAAGTGGAAAAGGGTGGACAGAGTACTAGGAAGGAAAAGAGAAAATAATCAAGTATTTATATATTCTGTTTAAGGACAACATTGTATCTTCTTGTGGTAGCCAAACTCTGTAGTTATTATTCAAGATCTCCCATTCTAGACCCCAGGACTGAGAACAATCTACAGCTAACACTATATGTGAAAGGCTGAAAACTTTCTCCCTAATATGTGTATCAGAAACAAGACATGGAAGCAGGTGTTCATCACTTTTGCTCAACATAATGTGAGAACTAGCTAGAGCAATTAGGAAAGAAAAACAAAAGACATCCAAATTAGAAAGAGGTAAAATTATCTGTTTGCAGATAACTTGATCTTATATGTTTAAAAAACTTAAAGATTTAGCTGGTGCAGTGGCTCACACCTATAATCCTAGCACTCTGGGAGGCCAAGGTGGGTAGATTCCCTGAGCTCATGGGTTCAAGACCAGCCTGAGCCAGAGTGAGATCTTATCTCTAAAGAGATTAAAAAAATAGCTGGGTGTTGTGGAGGATGCCTGTAGTCCCAGCTACTTGGGAGGCTGAGGCAAGAGAATCGCTTTAAGCCCAAGAGTGTGAGGTTGCTAGGAGCTGTGACATCACAACACTCTACCAAGGGCAACAAAGTGAAAAAAACCAAAAAGATTCCATAAAAAAATCTGTTAGAACTAATAAATGAATTCAGGAAAGTTGAAGGATACAAAATTGCTAACACAAAAATTATCTGCATTTCTAAAAATTTCCAATTAACAATATGAAAAGTAAATTAAGTGGGTGGCGCCTGTGGCTCAGTGGGTAGGGTGCCAGCCCCATATACCCAGCCCCAGTCAAATTGCAACAACAACAAAAAAATAGCCAGGCTTGGCACCTGTGGCTCAAGAAGCTAAAGCACAAGCCACATATACCTAAGCTGGTGGGTTCAAATCCACCCTGGGTCCACCAAACAACAATGATGGCTGCAACCAAAAAATAGCCAGGCGTTGTGGCGGGTGCCTGTAGTCCCAGCTACTTGGGAGGCTAAGATAAGAGAATCGCTTAAGCCCAAGAGTTGGGGATTGCTGTGAGCTGTGATGCCACAGCACTCTGCCAGGGTGACAGCTTGAGGCTCTGTCTCAAAAAAAAAAAAAAATAAAAATAAAAAAAATAGCCAGGCGTTGGGGCAGGAACCTGTAGTCCCAGCTACTTGGGAGGCTGAGGCAAGAGAATCTCCTAAACCCAGGAGTTGGAGGTTACTGTGAGCTGTGTGATGCCACGGCACTCTACCAAGGGCACTAAAGTGAGACTCTGTCTCTACAAAAAAAAATAAAATAAAATAAATAATAATAAGTAAAGTAAATTAAGAAAACAATTCCACTTACAATAGCATAAAAAAAATACAATACTTAGGAATAAACTTAACCAAGTAGTTAAAAGTCTTATACACTCATAAATACAGCATGTTGCTGAAACTAATGATGACAAAAATTATAGACAGAGATTGAAATATTTAACACCGATAAAATGAAAATATACTCAAAGTGATACACTGATTCATTTGATTTCCTACCGAAATACAATGACTTTCTTTTGCAGAAGTAGAAAAACCCAGTCTAAAATTCATATGGAATCTTAAGGAACCCCAAAATAGCCAAAACAATCTTTAAAAAGGAAAGCAAGGTTGGAGAACTCACACTTAACTGATTTCAAAGTTTACTGCAGATCTTTAATAATCAAAGCAATATGGTGCCATTATAAGGTAGACACATGGACCAATGGAATAGAACATATATTCCAGAAATAAACTCTCACATACATGGTTAATTGATTGTAACTAAGGTGAAAAGACCACCAATGTTTGCCAGACTTCAGGTTATATTACAAGGCTATAGTGCTCAAAACAGCATAGTACTGGCACAAAAATAGAGATATAGATCTCTGGAATAGGATAGAGAAGCCAGAGATGAACCCAGCTACATATCATCATTTAATCTTTGATAAGCCTTACAAAAACATGCAATGGGGAAAAGAATCCTTATTTAACAAATGGTGCTGGGAGAACTGGTTATCCACATGCAGAAGACTGAAACTATACCCACACTTCTCACCATTGACAAAAATAGATTCTTGTTGGATAAAAGATTTAAATTTAAGATGTGAAACACTAAAAATTCTAGCAAGAGAGTGTGGGGAAAACACTTGAAGATATTGGTCTGGGAAAAAACTTTATGAGGAAGACCACCCCTAGGAATTGCAGCAACACCAAAAATAAATAACTGGGACTTGATCAAGCTAAAAAGCTTTTGCACAGTTAAGAGTACCACAAACAAAGCAAACAGACAGCCCTCAGGATGGGAAAGGATTTTTGCATGTTATGAATCTGACAAAGGCCTTATAACTAGAATCTACAGATAACTCAAACAATAAAGAAAGTGCAAACAGACTCATCACCTATAGCTCAGTGGCTAGGGTACCAGCCACATACACTAGGGGTGGCAGGTCTGAACCTAGCCCAGGCCTGCCAAACAATAGTGACAACTACAAAAAAAAAAAAAAAAAAAAAAATAGCCAGGCGTGTGGCGGGTGCCTGTAGTCCCAGCTACTTGGGAGGCTGAGGCAAGAGAATTGCTTAAGCCAAAGTGTTTGAGGTTGCTGTGAGCTGTGACACCACGGCACTCTACCGAGGGCAACATAGTGAGACTCTGTCTCAAAAAAAAAAAAAAAAAAAAAAAAACGCAAACAACCCTCTCTATAAATGAGCAAGTGATTGGAACAGAAACTTCTCTGAGGATGACAGATGAATGGTTAACAAACACATGAAAAAATGCTCATCATCTTTAATCATCAGAGAAATACAAATCAAAACCACTCTAAGATATTACCTAACCCCAGCAAGATTAACCCACATCACAAAGTCCTCAAACACCAGATACTGGCATGGATGTGGAGGGAAAGGAACACTTCTACAGTAATGGTGGGCTTGCAAACTAGTAAGCCCCTTTGGAGAGAAGTATGGAGAATCCTCAAAGATCTAAATGTAGACCTTCCATTTGACCCTGCAATCCCATTACTGGGTATCTACCCAGAAAAACATAAATCACTTTACCACAAAGACATTTGCACTTGAATGTTTATTGCAGCTTAATTCATAATAACCAAGTCGTGGAAGCAACTAAATGCCCATCCACCCATGAATGGATCAACAAGGTATACATGGTATACATATACCAACAAACTGTGGTTACATGGTATACATACACCAACAAACTGTAGTATATGTATACCATGGGATATTATGCAGCCATTAAAAAGATGGAGACTTTACATCTTTTATATTTACTTGGATAGAGCTAAAATACATTCTTCTTAGTCAAGTATTGCAAGAATGGAAAGATTAATATCCAGTGTACTCCATACTAATATGAAATCAATGTATAAACAATTACGTGTTCCTAAGAACAATTAAACACTATTATAGTCCAGTTCAGGGGTAGAGGGAAGTGAGTGGGTGGAGTTGGGAGGATATATGGCAGAGGGTTGGAGGGCATGAGGTTGGCTCTCACCTAATGTGCGCATTGTGAGGTTGTATAACATGCCCCCTGGGTGAGGGACTCTTCTACAAATGGAAATTTGTGGAAGTGAGAACAATGTAACCTAAATATTGTACCCTCATATTAATTTCAACAAAGTTTTTTTTAAAGACCATTAAAGGGGGTAAAGAACAGTCTTTTCAACAATGCTGCTGGAAAAACCAGATATCCATATGAGGAAGAATGAAGTTGGACACATATAACACCATATGTTAAAATTATGTCAAAATAGATAAGTAATCTACACATAAGAGCTAAAACTTTTAGAAGAAGGCATAGGGAAAAATGTTTATAACACTGGATTGGGCAGTTATTTCTTGGATATGACAGCTAAAGCACAGGCAACAACAGAAAATGGATAAATTGGCCTTCATCAAAAGTAAAAATTTGTGCATCAAAGGGCACAATCAAAAGATTTAACAATCTATTGAATGGGAGAAAATATTTGCAAATCATATATCTGATAAGAGATTAATATACAGAATATATAAATATCTCCTACTACTCATCAACAAACAATTCAAAAATTGAATTTGAACAGACATTTCTCAAAAAAACATATAACAATAGCCAATAAGTACATGAAAAAGTGCTTGGGCAGTGCCCAGAGTTCAGTGGGTAGGGTGCCAGCCACATACAGGCTGGTGGGTGGGTTTGAATGTGGCACAGGCCAGCTAAAACAACAATGACAACCGCAAAAAAAAAAAAAATAGCCAGGTGTTGTGGCAGGTTCCTGTAGTCCCAGCTACTTGGAAGGCTGAGGCAAGAGAATCACTCAAGCCCAAGAGTTTGAGGTTGCTGTGAGCTGTGACGCCACAGCATTCTACCGAGGGCAACATAGTGAGACTCTCTCTCTCTCTCAAAAAAAAGAAAGAAACAAAGAAAGAAACAAAGAAAGAAAGAAAGAAAGAAAGAAAATGTGCTCAACATCATTAGTCATTAGGAAAATGCAAATCAATATCATAATGAGATACCATTTCACACTCATTAAGATAACTATTACAAAAACAGACAGACAGAAACAGAAAATAGCAGATGTTACTGAGGATATGGAGAAATCTGAACACTTATACCTTGTTCTTTGGAATGTAAAATGGTTCAGCTGCTGCAGCAGTTTGAGGATTCCTCAGAAGTTAAACAGAATTATCATATGATCCATTAATTCCACTTCTAGGTCTATATCCAAAAGAATTGAAAGCAGGTAGTCAAGCATGGTATGCCAAGTTCATTGCAGCATATTCACAGTAGCCAAAAGATGGAAAAAAATAAAATGTTCATCAACAGATGAATAGATGAACAAAATGTGGCATATGTATAAAATGAAATATTATTCAACATTAAGGAGAATGAAATTCTGATGCATGCTAGCTACAATATGGGTGAAACTTGAAAACATTATGCTAAGTGAAATAAGCCTTACACAAAAGGGCAAAAATTGTATGATTCATTTATATGAAGTAGCTAGAATTGGAAAATTCATAGAGACAACACTATTATCTGCTAGTAATAATTGAAAATTAGAATTTTTAAAAATATAAGTTAATAAGGGCTGGGGAAGAGGGGAATTGGGCAGTTATGTTTTAATGAGTATAGAATTTGAGTTTGGGATAATGAAATTTTTCTGGAAATGGATAGTGATGATGGTAGCAAAACATTATTAATGTAGTTAATGCCAATAAATTGTACACTTAAAATTGGCTAAAATGCTAAATTTTTTTGTTTTCTTCTTTTTTAAAATTTCTTTTCTTTTCTTATCTTTTATTTATTTTTTTTGAGACAGTCTTACTCTGTCACCCTGGGTAGAGCACTATGGCATCATAGCTCACAGCAACTTCAAACTCTTGGGCTCAAGCAATCCTCATAACTCAGCCTTCAGAGTAGCTGGGACTACAAACACCCTGGCTAGTTTTTCTATTTTTAGTAGAGACAGGGTCTTGCTCTTGTCTCAGCCTCCCAAAGTGCCTCAGCCTCTGAAAGTGCTAAGATTGCAGGTGTGAACCACCACACTCAGCTCATAATTTTTGGAGACAGGGCCTTGCTCTATCATCCTGGCCCGAGTGCAGTGGCATCATCATAGCTCACAATAACCTTAAACTCCTGGGCTCAAGTGATCATCATCCCTCAACCTCCCAAGTAGCTGGGACTACAGGCATGCATGACCACACTTGGGCAATTTTTCTGCTGTTAGTAGGGATAGGGTCTCATTCTTGCTCAGGCTGGTCTCCAGCTCCTAAGTTCAAGCTTGGCTTCCCAAAGTACTAGGATTACAGGTCAGAGCCACCACATACAGATGATAATTTTTTTTATATATACAAGATTTTACCATAATAAGAAAGGAAACTATATGGCAAATATTTTCCTTGCCCCACAGGAAGGGTATTTCTTGCCTTCAACTGAAGCCACATTCCCAGTTGGTCAGGGGAATTCTATAGGGGAAACCCCTCACCCACAAAGACCTCAGTCTGGGCAGCAGAACTTCCCTATACATGTTTCCCCTGGCAAAGCCTGCCTCTTCCACAAGGCTGTCCTTCCAGCTCAGGAATCCATAACTGATGGGGCCTTTGAATGACTTGTCTGTTATGTGTATATAAACCAAAGATGGCCTTTGTATTTTGGCCCCTAGAGTTTTTATTTGTAATAGTCTAGGGACCATTAGTAAAACTCAAATTTTTATACATCTATTTTAAATGCAGCCCAGATTTTTAGTCATTTAGAAGTTGCCTCTTTGCATACCACATAAAACTGCACCTACCATCTACTAGCCATAGATAAGATTTGGACTGAGGCTGTGAGGATCCCAAGTCACTCCTGCCCTTGGGAGCTGTCTGACCCAAACTCTCTCCACTTGGCTGCTGAGCAACATCACCTAGATGAGTAAGTCTCCTCTCTCATTCTCTTTTCCATAGGATTTCCCTTGCCCTCCTCCTTTTCAGTAGGGTGTTGTCCCTGGCCCCCAAAGCTTCTGAACAGTCTCATGCCTAAGGTACTCCTTCCATATGCAAACTCCTTAAAGCATCATCCAAATAAAACTTGTGTGTACTATTGTCATATTTTTCTTCTCAATTAGCCCCCAAACTCCTTGAACCCTGCACACTGTCCTAACTCAGCCAGTGTGTAGAGAAGCATTCTGCAGGGTGGCAGTCTTCTGGTTTAGGCATAAAATTAGACAGCTGGGGCTCCAGTTTTCTCATCCCATCATCGGATTGCTGTATGCCTAGGCTCAGCGTTCAATCTCCCTGAGTCCTTATCTATAAAACAAGAATAAAGAAAGTGACTCCCACAAAGGGCTGTGGTACTGAGCTGTGTATATAAACAGCCTGGCCCAAATAAGCACACAAAAAATGATAGATGTGGTCTTCTGTGTGAATAAAAGTTTAGGCAGCTTCTCTAAGATTTATCTAGATAGACTTGAAATGATACAAAAGGTCGATGAAACTAAGAGTTGTTTTTATGAAAACAAAATTATAAACTTTTAGTCACACCCAATATAAAAGCTAGAATATTCAAATACTGATACCAGAGAGTACAGAGAATCGTAAGAGACTACTATGAACAGTTACACACCAACATATTGGAGAACATAAAAGAAATGATAAATTACTGGAAACATACAACAACAAATTGTGAGTAAGGAGTTGAAGCAGTAATCGAAATTCCCAACAAAGCTGAAGTTCCGATGGCTTCATGGATAAATTCTACCAAACCTTTGAAGAAGACTGCAAATCCATCTCAACTGCTTCCAAAAAGTGTAGAGGAGGGAGCACTTCCAAATTCATTTTATGAGGCCAGCATTACCCTGGTACCAAAGCTAAGACAGGGATACTACAAGAAAAGAAAATTCTAAACCTTATCTCTAATGGTACAAAAATCCTTATAATAGATACAAAATTTGACAATTAATTAAAAGAATCACACACCAAGGTCAAGTCAGATTTATCCATCAGATGCAAAATGTTTCAACATACACAAATCAATAAATGTGGTAATACCACATTAACAAGATGAAAGATAAAATCATATAATTATCTCAATAGATGCAGACTAAGCATTTGACAGAATTCAATACCCTTTCATGGTGAATGCTCTTAACTAATTACAGATAGAAGGAGTGTAGCACAATATAATAAAGGTCCTATATGATAAACTCACAATTAACATACCCAACAGTGAAAAGCTCAAAGTTTGCCCTCTAAGATCAAGAAAAAGAGAAGGTTGCTCACTCTTGTCAATTTTACTTAACATGGTACTGTAAGTACTACCAAGAGCAATTAAGCAAGAAAAATACATAAAAGTTATCCAAATTAGAAAGTAAGAAGTAAAATTGTCTCTTTTTGCAGATGACATTATTATGTATAGAAAACCGCCTAGACTCCACCAAAAACCCATTATAACTAATAAAGAAATTAGTAAAGTTGCAAGATGAAAATCAACATACAAAAACCAGTTGCATTTCTATATACTAACTACAAACCATAGGAGTTTGAGGTTGTGAGGTATAGTGATGCCACCGCACTCTAACCCAGAGTGAGATCCTGTCTCAAAAAAAGAAAGAAAAATTTTGCCAAGAGAGCAGATCTCCAGCCAAGAGCACAGTAAGTAAAGCAAACAGACAACCTTCATAATGGGAGAAGATTTTTGCAGGTTATGTTTCTGACAAAGGTCTGATAACTAGAATCTACAGAGAACTCAAACTAATCAATAAGAAAAGAATAAATAACCCCATTTCTATGAGGGCAAGAGATTTGAACAGAAACTTTTCTGATGAAGACAGGCGCATGGCCTACAAACACATAAAATAATGCTCATCATCCTTAATCATCAGAGAAATGCAAATCAAAACTTCTTTGAGATATCCTCCAGCTCCAGTAAGATTAGCCCACATCACAAAATCCCAAAACTACAGATGTTGGCGTGAATGCAGAGAGAAGGGAATGCTTCTACACTGGTGGGAATGCAAGCTAATATGACCTTTCTGGAAAGTAGTTTGGAGAATACTCAATGAACTAAAAGTAGACCTACCGTTTGATCCTTCAATTCCTCTACTAGGTGTATACCCAGATGATCAAAAATTATTTTACAACAAAGACATTTGCACCAGAATGTTTATTGCAGCCCAATTCATAATAGCCAAGAGATGGAAACAGCCCAAGTGCCCATCAACCCATGAATGGATTAACAAATTATGGTATATGTACACCATGGAATACTATACAGCTATAAAAAGATGGAGAGTTCACATCTTTTATATTTACCTGGATGGAGCTGGAACATATTCTTCTTAGTAAAGTGTCTCAAGAATGGGAAAAAAAGTATCCGTTATATTCAATACTACTGTGAAATCAATATATAACCACCTACACGCTCACATGAATGGCAAAACATAACTATAATCCAGAAAGTAGAAGGGAAGAGAAGAGAGAGGAGATGGGAAGGGGAATCTGGGAGGAGGGAGGGTATTTGGGGGGACCTCACCTAATGTGCATAATGTAATGGTACATTTCAAAACTATTAAGAAATGAGTATACTTGTGATGAATGTGTTACTTAGTTCAATGTAAGCATTTCACATTGTATATTGAAGCAATACCCTGAACCCCATAAATGCATCAATATCCAAAGTTATAATTTAATAAAAAATGATTAAAAAAAGAGAGCAGATCTCGTGATTTTTTTTAGCCAGATTAATTAATTAACTAAAGTAAAATGAGATTTTAATAGACATCTCACCTATACAGATGGCAACTAAGCATATGAAAAGATGCTCAGCATCATAAGTCTTCACAGAATTATAAATTAAAACAGTGAGATACAGCTCCACACCTATCAGAATAGCAAAAATTCAAATCACTGACATCTCCAAACACTGGTGTGGCTATGGAACAACAGCTGATGGGAATGGAAACTGGTACACACACTTTGGAATATCATTTGCATAACTAACTAAACATATTATTATCATAAGATCCATCAATCAAGCTCTTCAGTATTTACCTGAGGTGGTGAAAAGTTATGTCCACACAAAAAACCTGCACACAGATATTTATAGCTGCTTTATTCATAATTGCCAAAATTTGAAAACAACCGGAATGTCCTTCAGTAAGTGAAGGAATAAATAAACTACAGTACATTCAGGCAATGCTATATTGTTCAGTGTTAAGAAGCAAAGAGCTATGGAGCCCTGAAAACAAACCCAGAAAAGCAGCTGCATGTGACTAAGTGATAGGAGCCAAACTGAGCAGCTTTAGCACATGGTAACAAGTACATGACATTCTGGAAAAGGCAAAACCATGAAGACAGAAGGAATATAAGTGGTTTCCAGGGATCAGGTAGGAGGGAAAGATGAATTCGTGGAGCACAGAATATCTATAGGGCAGTGAAAGGATTCTGTGCAGTGCTATATTGGTGGATACATGTCATTACGTATTTGTCCAAACCTACAAAATGTACAACACCAAGAGGGAACCATAATATCAATTATGCATTAGGGAGATACTGGTGTGTCAATGTTTCCTCATCAATTGTCAGAAACCTTTCACTCTGGGGTGGGATGTTGGCAGTGGAGGAGGATGAGCATGTGTTGGGGCAGGGGAAATACAGGAACTCCCCATACGTTCTGCTTAGTTTTTTTTGATCCTAACACATGTGATGGCTGGGTACCTAAAAGATGGTTATGGAATAGCCCAGGCAATCAACTGTCCTGGGGAACTCTTTGCCATGCTGACCTGTTGCTGGGCCTTAGATTCAGAGAACAGTCCTGGGTTCTAGCGGCTACAACAGTGTCTCACAGAATTCCACACAGCCTTGGGAGCTTCATCTCACAATCACACAGCATCAGGGGGAAAGTCCACACAATGGACTGCACCAGGAGCTCATTGCAGACACTTCACACACGGCACAATGCCAGCTTCTGAGCTTTAGAATCTGAGCTTTTCAAAACAGATTTAATAATGTGGAATCCTTTGTAGGTATCCCTTTTATTAGGTTGAACTGAAAGGGTGTTTGTAAATTTGGGGGGCAAAAATTTATTTTAGAATATATCTACTTTGAACTAGGGGTACATTCTTACAAAATAAGTGATCTTTCAGATAATTTAGACACAGACATTTGGAAGAGCTATTTTAGCGCCAACCGCTTCAAAAAAAAATTTTTTTTGAGACATAGTCTCACTTTGTCACCCTCTGTAGAGTTCATGATGTCATAGCTCACAACAAGCTCAAACTCCTGGGCTCAAGAGCTCTTCTTGCTTCAGCCTTCCAAGTAGCTGGGACTATAGGTGCCCTCCACAATGCCTAGCTATTTTTAGAGATGGGGTCTCGCTTTTGGTTAGGCTGGTCTCAAATTTGTAAGCTCAAGCAATCTACTGGCCTCATTCTCCCAGAGTTAAAGGTGTGAACCACCATGCCCAGAGTTAACTGGTTTTTATTTTTTACATCATTAAGAAAACATAAGTGACTCACATTTAAAGGTTTTTAAAAACATTATCTTTAACATGATTCTTCAAGATGTAATGCTTTTCTTAAGAAAGAAAACCTTCACAAAAAGACTTCTTGCTTGCCTTATACCAGAAAAGGCAATATTGGAGGAAGAAAACTGAAAAATTAGAGGGGAAAAGTGAAATTTTTTTAGTACTCACTAGAAAAAATTGCCCTTGCATGGAAATTGTTTACTTTTTTAGTGCAAAGGATTTCTGCTCTCCTATTTTGGGGAAAAACAAGAGCTGGGTTCATTACATCTTAAATATGGCAGAAATTAGCTTTTCTGTACCCCTAAAGGCATTTGGGGAATATCTCTAGTAAGTAATGGTAATTTTATTAAGTTTTACTCTCTGGAAAAGCTGATATCACAATTCCAGAAAGTAAAATCATGTTTCTAAGGTGAAGATCCCATCTTATTGCACCTAGAATAGTACTAGTACAGAGCAGGTGCTTGAGTTGTTGTGGTTTAAAAAAAATGTAGGCAGGGCTCGATGGCTCATGCCTGTAATCATAGCACTCTGGGAGTCAAGGCAGGTGAATTGCCTGAGCTCACAAGTTCCAGACTAGCCTGAGCAAGGGTAAGACCTGGTCTCTAAAATTAGCCAGGCATTGTGGGCACCTGTAGTCCCAGCTACTTGGAAGGCTAAGGCCAGAGAATCGCTTGAGTCCAAGAGTTGGAGGTTGCTGTGAGCTATGAAGCCATGGTACGCTACCAAGGGTGATAAAGTGAGACTCTGTCTCAAAAAAAAAAAACGTAAACTGGTAAATTTACTTCAAGGCTGGCATGAGAACAAAACTGTTTTTCAAACACTTGAAAAATGAAAGGATTTATGTTAAAAAACAGAAATTAGCAACCACTAGACTGAGAGAAAATATACATGTTTATCTGACAAAGTACTTGTATCAAGAATTCCCCCTGCAACTGCTACACTTCAGTAATAAATGGAAAACCCAATTAAAAAATGGGTGAAAGACTTGAATAGACATTTTATAAAATATGCTACATGGCTGGCTAATCAGCTCATTAACAGATGTCTGACATCATTAATCATCAAGGAGATGCAGATCAAAATCGCTTATGGGACGTGAGGACGGACCTACTAGAACCTCTAACTGAAAAAGACCGCCCAGGATGCTGAGAATGCAGAGCAGCTGCACCTCCCACACTGTACTGGTGAGGGTGTGAAATGATACAATCACTTTGAAAACAGTTTGCAAGTTTCTTAAAACTTTCACCATATCTCTACCTTATGACTCACAACTTGATAACCATAGAAATGAAAAACCATGTCAACAAAAAGCTTTGTATAAACATGTGCATATCAACCTTTTCACTCAGGCCAGCCTCAAAGTAGAAAGAACACAAATGTCCATTTGGTGAATGAAGAACCAAATTGCAGCAAATCCACACAATACAATACATTTGATACAGGACAGTGGATCCCAAATGGGGGCTCCTTTGAAGGCCAGTGATTTCTTAGCTTCACGTGGGAAAGAATTCAAAAGCAAGCTGACAGAGTAAAGCAAAAGCAACTTTTTTAAAGTTAAAAAAAAAAA
Source organism: Loris lydekkerianus (assembly GCA_963574355.1). Lineage (NCBI taxonomy): Eukaryota > Metazoa > Chordata > Mammalia > Primates > Lorisidae > Loris > Loris lydekkerianus. Next base: position 17,037 of record CAUYPK010029586.1, read on the forward strand.
AAAAGGGAGGCTGCCCCATAAATAGGGCAACAGCCATCTCTCAGAGCAATGGAGAGTATGACTTTGTGAGTTTCTCAGGTCTTCTTTTATTATTTCTATCTACATTTATGTTAAGCAGAGGAAGGATTATTATGGTAAGATGGATTCAGTTCATGGAAATCACAAAGTTCCTATTTGGGCTTTTGATCTTTCCTTGGGTGCCACTAAATAACCAGTAAACTGCTATAAATTATTCACTTCCTAGGGAAAATATGTGTTAGGTGTTAAGTGAGTTTACCTTCTCTATCTACCTTGAAATAAATGCCAAGGATGACACACCCTGTCAGCAAAACAGGTGACACTGAGTGGGAAGTGGGTGATGTTAGGTTTATACACAGAGGATTGTTTACAAAGGTGTGTCTGGAACCACAGTGGGTAAGGCAATGCATCAAAATGTGTTTCTGTGGAGGAACCCCAAAGAAAGCTGAGCCAGAGCTGGCTAAAGGCAGCCTTGCCAGAAAGGAGCCAGGAGATGAAATGCCTGGCCAGTCTGCTCCTTCTTTTGGGCTGCCCAGGGGCTAGAACCAAACAAAGCTAGAAGGAAGGGAGTCTGTGTGTGAGTCACCTGGGGAAGCCAGCAGCAGGTGGCAGATGGGGAAGGACAGAGAGTGGAGAAGGAAGGACGTGAGGACCATACCACAGACCACAGTATCATGGCCCTCATGCTGGACCCAGGGAAGACACCTGGCTCTATATGGGTCCTGAGCTGGTGCCCACTGCAGTGATTCCCTTGCTCTGCCATGCACTCAAACCATGGGAGGAACTTTTATAAATTCCAGACATCCAGGCCCCACCCAAAGCACCTGAACCAGAGACTCCCAGGGAGGGCCTGTGATTCTGCTGTGCTGTCTTCCTTGTTCATCGTTTTCCTGTGGTTCTTCCCTGACATTGCAACTTCACGTCTTTATAGCATCATCTGGAGACTCAGCTTTCAGTTCACCATAAAAATGTCCTTGAGCCTAATCCTAACAGAGGCATCATGTGTTTATAACTCACTTGGACACTGTACCACAGGAGCAGGGCACTAGAGTGGACTCCTGTGAAGAGATTTTTGAGTGTAGTCTCTTTTGGTTGCAAAATGTACTGGGCAGACATTGCTTTAACCCAAATGGGCTTAACATTATCCACAAATGGATTAATAAATTGTGGTATATGTACACCATGGAATGTTATGCAGCCTTAAAGAAAGATGAAGACTTTACCTCTTTCATGTTTACATGGATGGAGCTGGAACATATTCTT
>CAUYPK010029587.1:0-64075 GCA_963574355.1 Loris lydekkerianus
GAAACAGGGTACATATGGTCCTCAGTTAGTTGTGATGGTTTGACTTAGATTTCTCAACTTTGTGAATTTTTTTTAGGATGTAATCCCACTGTAAGTTGAGGGACATCTGTATAAATTACAGAGGGAAAATAACCTAAGTCAATTGCATTTCATTGTAAGTTAAATATTTTGTTTTCTGCTAGACTCTTAACGTAATAATGTCCTTTGTGTTTAATGTGTGCATTCTATATTTTATATGCATTACTCTAACTTTCAAAACACAAAACTTTTTCCTAATTTCTCAAAGTAGGATCACAGAGCCTAATGTAAGTAAGTGGATGACTACTTCTATGCCTTACTTTCTAAGTTGCTCATAATAATGCATCTGATGATAGAAATCTTATTATTATTTTTTAGAGATGGAATTTCTGGTCTCAAATTCCTGCCCTCAAGTGATCCTTTCATCTCAATCCCCAGAGCTGCTGGGATTATAGGTAGAAACCACCACAACCTGGCTAAAAATCTTAATACATTAGAATCTGTGTAAGTTGACCTCCAAGGTAAGGAGCTGTCATAAGCTGGTCAACATACAAAGGTGGTCAACATAAGGAACTAGGCCTACTGTGCTGATACATACAATGTGGTGCATATCAAATTAAGGAGGTGGTCAGTGTATGGAGATCTTTAATTGTAGAGGTTCTTGTGTCATTGTTAATAAGTTTCCACTTTCCATTCAAAAAAAAAAAAAAAAATGCACATGGGTACCTAACATTACAAAATGAGGAAATAGAAGCAAAGGAAGTTGAACTTTCTTTCTTTCTTTTTTTTTTTTTTGCTTAATGATTTGAGAGTATGGTTCTTTGGAACATTTTTCTGCTTTTATAGTGGTGGGAAAGTAGAATTGGTTTTGTAGCTAACCTTCAATGCCAATTCCATAAAATAAAGGAGATACATGTGTTAAATTAGAGGGTGTAATGAAAACATAAGTCTTAAGATTGTATTATCATACTAGGAAAAATTTTTGATCATTATACCAGTGAATAATGTATCCCATAAGATTTGATTTATAGTTTTAAATGTATGGGTGGTTTTATATTTCTTCTCTCCCCCCTCACACTGACAGTGAGTCTCATTCCACTGCCCCACGCTAGAGTACCATGCTGTTATTCTAGCTCACAGCAGTCTCAATCCTTCTGCCTCAGCCTCCTGAGTAGGTGGGACTACATGTGCCACCACAACACCCAGGTAATTTAAACTATTTGAAATAGAGGCAGAGTCTTGTTCTTCCTCTGGCTGGTTTCTAACTCCTGAACTCAAACCATCCTCTTGCTTCAGCCTCCCAGAGCACTAGGATTACAGGCATGAGTCATCACACCTGGTGGTCTTAAATTTTAACAGGAGTACAACCTGAAAGACTTGCAGAAGAGGATAAAAGTTTTATTAGACATGGAACTATGTTTCTGACAATAACTCAACATTTTGAGGTCATTTAGCATATGATTTTCAATTTGAGACTGGGTACAAAAATATCCTGGGGCTGAGAATAGGTATAGTAAATTGCACCAACAAAAACCTTTTGTGTATTTATTGGGGAGGAAATGTCTTCATTGAGTTTGTGTGAAAAAATGTGATATAAGCTCTTTATGCTTTAAGCACAATAGGTGAGAACTCATGTTTTATGATGATTAGGGTATGTGATTAATCTTCAGTGCCGATCCCAAGAATGTTTCTACACATGAGTCCTTTGTCCTTTTCCCTATTATTGTATCTTTGATTAATTAGGATCCCTCCTTTTGTAATACCCAGCAAAAAGACCCCTAAAGTCCCCTAACTGTATCAGCTTGAGTCCTCGTATGTCTCAATCCCTCCCCCCCTGGCAAAATCAGGAACAGGTTTCAGAATAGAATAAAGAAGTTCCCAAAGACTCATAGCCACAGGTAAAACAATGGTAGAACTTACCCCAACCACTTAGCAATGGCTAAACAATGCTGTAAAGCTTACTCAAGCAAAATTTTCTGACTCAAGTTTGTCCCCATGCGAGCTGCCACAACATAACTTCCTGAGCCAACCAGTCCCCTTGACTGTAACCCAATGCCAGCTACCCGCCGAGCTAACCAACTGCTAAGTTCTGTTTCTGTGCTAGCTTGCCTGCTTGCCAACACAGCACAAAAATAGTATAAAAATCAGCCTGCTCCTCATTTCGGGCCCGTTTGCCCTTTCAGCAGGGGCCCACCTGTGCAGGTATAATAAATCACCATCTAATTTATACCTGAATAATTAGGGGTGGGGTCCGAGTTTTTCTTCCAGGTGGCACATGAGTACAACACTTTTTGTTCCAAAAGTGTTTCATTAATTTTTCTTCTCTTATTTTTATTTTCACATTCATATTTTATTTTAATTAATGTTTTTTACAAACTTAAATTTTTCTCCTTGTGCCTTTGTTCATACATGTGCACACATGTACATACATGTAATCTTGGAAAACAATGCATGGTGCTCATCATCTTAGATACAGTCAGCAGAAAACCTTCACAGATAAACAAACTATGTGAGATCTTCCACAGAGATCAACTATTTTTGGGGTGAGGGGGAGATGACAAATAGTGAGGTTGGAAGATCAGTTATATGATTTTAAACCAAACCAAACCAAACCAAACCAACCCAAAACTCCTGCTTCCTCAATAGAAGCATCTCTTTAAAGAGTTGTATGCCCTTAGGTAGAAAGGTGAAGCGGCTTTTAAAAATAATACAGGGAGGCCTGCTTATGATAACATCACTGAGTGCTATCCCATAAAGGGTCTAAAATATATTAACTCTAGCTTATGCCAGTTCAGAGTGTCAGAGATAACCTGTTGTAAGCCCTTGCCACCTGGAAGAAAGACTTGGACCCCACTTCAAATATAAATCAGGTGGTGATTTATTACACCTGCACAGGAGGACTGCCATCCAAAGGTGAACAGCCCCAAAGAGAAAAGCAGGTTGTGTTTTCTACCTTTTTTGTTGCCATGCAAGCAACCAAACACAAAAGCAGAACATGGCAGTTAGCACAGGGTGGGCTTGGCTCAGGGGGGCTACAGTATGGCATTTGGCACGAGGGTGGGGTTTCAGCGAGTCAGTGGGGTTAGAACCGGTTACAGTTATATCATGCAGGTGGCATGGGGACAAACTTGGGGGATGCAGTACTTTGGGAACTTCGCATAGGCAAATTTTTTTACTATTGTTTAGCCATTGCACGGGGGGGTGGGGGAACTGATAAAACTTCCCTGTTCTATGGGGGTAAGTTTTCCCTTTGTTACCTGTTGCTGGGAGTTCTTGGGAACTCAGGGAACTTCCTTATTATACACTGAAACCTGCTTGAGGAATTAACCCAAGAGGGCGGGGGGTGAGACATGTGGGGACTCAGGCTGAGACAGTTAGGGGCCTTTAGGGGTCCTTTTGCTGGGTACGGCAAACCATGAGCACCACCATGCCATCCAAAAATGTGAATGAAAAAGATAAAATGTAAAAGAACAAGCTCTTGGATTGATGGATGTGAAAATAACTGACTCAACAATGGAAAAGAACCCCAAAACTCTGTAAAATAATTTAGAGAGGTTGGTTCTGAGTCCCACAAGTGGTCCAGCCACGGTTGGGTTACAGCTTGGCTTTGCACATTTTAGGGACATGGGAATGACATATAAAATCATCAGTCCATATGTGGAAGGGGTACACGAGTTTGGCCTGGAAAGGCAGGACCTCTGTAAGCAGAGGAGGGAGGGGGTCAACAGGTTACAGCTGGCGTTAAAGCTGCTTTGATTCCGTGTAAGAGAATGAAGCTCCATCTAAAGGCTTGGAATGTGTTCAGTTAAGGTAAAGATATCCGTTAATGACAAGCAAGTGCCCTGGATGTTTGCCAAAAACTCAAGTGCTCTGTGAATTTAAATGAAGGCCTGCCAGGTCTGCATTAAGGCTTTGTAGCCTGACCAGCCTTAGGTTTCTCAAGCATTAGGTGTGTTACTTTGAACCTAAGAAGACTTCCAAAGGGAGGGGTGTCTGACTTCCCTTCCCTTCTTCCTTGTTCCCAGCGACTGACTGAAGTTGAAAGACTTGGGCTTCAGATTTTATTTTAGTTCACAGAAGCCAGAAATGGTGCTTCTGAGGGAAGAATTCAGGAGTGGATGAAGAGCTGTCATATGATTCAGCCGGTCTGTCCTCTCCCCACCCCTTTCCCCACCACAGGGAAGACAGACCCAGGGGGAGAGGCATGTGGGGGAGGTGCTGCTTCCAGGAGGAGGCTCCCATAGGCCGCACAGAAACTTTGCCAGCGTTATCCCTCTGCAGGAGGAACTTCCCAGCCTACTGTGGTTTTGCCCTGAGGGGTTTGCCTGCAGAGTGGTGCAGGAGGGGTGGGCTCCCCACGGAAGAGAACCCCCAGCCTGGCCGCCCAGGTAGACTCCACTGGTGAGTCCCGCCACAGCCCCTCTGACCTCTTCTCCTCCTCACGACCCCGCCTCCGCGGGTCCTTTCATCTCCCCCTCCTCCCACTCTACCCCCCTTCAGCACTGACTGCGCATGCGGGCAGGACTTTTAGCTGCGATCCCGCCCCCACCCTTTGGTCTTATTCAAACAGCTGAGAGGCAGCACAGCGCCTTAGGGAGGGAGTGCGATTCAGTAACTCCACCAGCTGTGGGATAATAAATGCCAATCCCCTTACCCTGTTACCTTGGAAACCTCTGGAACCCTTTGAGAGCCAAGGCTGCTGCTACTGTGGAAGCTGGCAACCTTCCATTTGTCTTCTTTGTGTCCTGGACCAAAGGAGATCTTTAAAGTTCCGGCTGTTAGTGGGTTGGATCTATCCGTGCCCTGAGGCGGGTGTGTGTGTTGAGCGGGGTCTTTTATCTCTGCTCATCTTCAGGTTTCAGGAGGGCCTCTGGCTTCTCTCCCCTCCTTGTCCCACCCAGCTGCCTACTGTCTTTCTTCCTTTGGGAACTCCCCAGCCCTGTTCCACACTTTTCAACCCGCTGGACCTGCCTGTCCAGGAAAAGGGGTAGATGGACAGACAGGGAGCCCCTGAGGACAAGAGCTGTGAAGGCCAAATGGGGCTGTCAGGGGAGGGAGATAGCTGGCTCGCCTTTGGCAAGAAAAGGAGTAAACAGTAAAGTGGAGTCAAACTTGCTTTTTTAGCATTTTCATATCATATACGGATGGCATGAAGACTACCTTAACATAACCACTACGGTTGCTGTCACAAAAATAGTGACTTTCTACACAACAGTAATAATTCTAATGTTGTGCCCAGATCTGGAAATCCCCCACAAAGACCACCAGGGAGCCCAGTCTGAAGCAAAAGGGCCTTTTAATGCAAGTTCGAACTTGGGCTCCCGGGGACTCCACTGCAACAGATCTGACCCAGGAGACTGGAGCTCTGGAGCAGGGGGTACTTATGGTCCCGCCCGCAGCGGGGGGTGTGTGTGCACAGCTTGAAACAAAGGGGGTGCTTCTGGATTTGTTAGGTTGGGGGATCCCTGATTGGTGGGCGGTTGCCTCGTGATTTAGGGGGCTTTCCTGGGCTTGTCTGAAAATTGAAACATACTAAGTGAAATGGCTGGGGAAGCGAAACTTAACTCCTAAGACGGCGCTGCTCTGGTTCTTTCACTAACAGTTCTAACGAGGTACATTTACAATACCATGCAATGGGTAGGGAGGCAAGCGAACTGGTTTTCCTTCCAAAGCAATAAAATGTAGCAGAACAACAGAATGGAGGCAGGCCTGCTTTGCCTCCCACTGCCTCTCAGGAACAGCAAAAACAACGAAATGGAGTTAGGCTTGCTTCTCTTTTACCCCAACATACCCGCTATGAGACTGCTTTCCTGGTAACACCAACATGGGAACCATAACACCCATCAGCTACCCAACCCCCTCACACCTAGGTACCCACTGAGGAGCAGCAATTTTCCCCCAAAGCTTAGGTGATGGAAGCCGCTGGGTAATTGGCCTCAGGGTGAGCTAGGAGGGCTCCATAAAGATTCTAACTGGCTGTTTAATTCTCTGCAGGTGCGATGTCAATTGGCAACATCACTGAAGCGCTGGGCTGCGAGTCCCTATGCGGCTGTTAAGAGGTGATGGTGGCTTCCCTGGGGTGAGGTGGGAGGTGGAGCGCACTGTTCCTGACCTGGAAGCTCGGTAATGGAGAGACAGGGCTTGGGGAGCAGGGGAGGCTGGGCCAGTGGGCAGCCCTGGCAAATGGGGTAGGGAAATGTCTGGTGGAGGGAAGAGAGGCAGGCTACGTGCCCCTGAGCAAGGTGTGGGTGCGAGGCCAGGACGGTTTTGAAGCCTGGGCTGTGACCACTGCTTGGAGACAGTGTTATCCTCCCAAGGCTTAGTGACTTTACTCTCTGTCCCCCCCCCCAGTCAGTTTGAAATCTTTGGCTCTTGAGACTGACGACCACTATCAGTTTATCACTTTGTTTTTTATTGTTCCTAGATTTTCTTTAGTCATCTTTCATAGGATGGCTATGTACAGTACTCGGAAGAATACCTTGGAGTCTTTGTTCCTTAGTTATGGGGATTGATTAGAGACACCCAGCCAAATTACAAAGCCTTCTGTTTAGATCCTTAGCTTGAGAGAAATAGGTTGAGGGTCTTTTTTACTCGTCATTTTAAAATAAACCTACCAAGATGAGGAAAATGAATGAGGAGCTTCAGCTTAACAAACATAACGATGTTTACGTAGGTACTTTGTAGGTTTGAATTATCAAGAGATAATGGAAGGAGATACTCTTTCTCCACCTGGAGCTCTGAACGTGCTTTTACTCCTGAATGTTTTTGAAATGATAGTATAAATGTACACCACAGTTATGCTCATTAGATAGTTGTTAGCAACTGTTTAATACAAATGTCAGGAAAATCTTCAAAGTTTATTTTATTGAAAACCATTGTCTCAAATGATCCACATATGTCTCCTCTTCTTAGCTTCCCTTAGGACCTGCGGTCTTAAGTGTTAGTTTCTTCTCCCTTTCCATTCAATTTAAACTATGAATAATAACATTAAACAAAGCTATCATACCATACTGTACAATTATACCCACTTCCATTATATTATTTCCAGCTTATATTTAATTTTTCTTTTTCTTTTTAAATTTTTTTATTTATTTTTATTTTTTTCTGATAATTCTTTATTATTATTAAATTATACCTGTGTACAATAATGTGGTCATGGGGCACCATACACTGTTTTATAAACAGTTTGACAAATTTTCATCACACTGTTTAACATATCCTTCCTGGCATTTTCTTAGTTATTGTGTTAAGACATTTATATTATACATTTACAAGTTTCACATGTATCCTTATAAGATATTCTTTAGTATTTTATGCCATTGGTGTTTTGTCACGAGAAATGTCAAGCCTGTTTGGTTTTCTATTTCATTCTAAGTAATCTATTATTCTCTGGCATTGACATTTTTATTCTGAAAGTAAATTATTCCTACCCCTAAAACAGCAAAATATCAAGACAATGTGTGTAGGTATTTTCCACTAATATTCTCTAGAGTGTGGTTAGGTTTTCCATCTGTGATGAGATTTTTGGATTCACTGTAATATTTGACTCACTTTACTATAACTTTCATGTTTTCTTGTTTCAATTTCTTCTGTATGTTTTGTGCAAATACTATTTTTCTTAAGTTAGAGTTCCATGTACTCTCCATACTTCACTATCTTTCCTGTTTTACACTCATTGTCATTTTAATCTTCCTTTAAGAAAGACTATGAATTATCTCCTGTATATTACTAACATATTTTTCTGAATTGCCAATTCTGTCTAAACTGCTAATTTAAATCACTTTTTCAGTCTCTTACTTTCTATCTGCTATTTCCAGATCAATTTTAATTTCCTCTAAATTTCTTCTTTACTGTATAACGTTCTTAATGTGTTAAGAATGTGAAAGAGATAATTTCAAAACAATTTTCCATTCTCCTTCTCAAAGTGATTTTAAGTTTAATTTTCACCCTAAGTACATATGGTATTGTTCCTATTCTCCAAATATATTTTATAAATCATATCTATTTCTTTTTTTCTTTAATTTTCAGGTAGTCATTTATTTAAAAATAAATACAAGAATCACTTAGTAATACAACAGTAATTATTTTTGATCTTTTTTTGTTAAATTATAGCTGTGTACATTAGGGCAATCAAGGGGTATGATGTGCTGGTTTCATACACAATCTGAAATATTTTCATCAAACTGTTTAATATAGCCTTCATGGCATTTTCTTAGTTATCGTATGAAGACATTTGTATTCTGCATTTACTAATTTTCACCTGTACCCATTCTAAGATGCACCATAGGTGTGGTCCCATCAATTACCCTCCCACCACCCCCAGCCTTTCCCCTTCCCTCCCCTCCCTTTGCCCTTTCTCCATATTTTTGTGCTATAATTGGGTTATAATCTTCATATGAGAGCTATAAATTAGCTTCATAGTAGGAAGTACATTGGATACTTTTTCTTCCATTCTTGAGATACTTTGCTAAGAAGAATATGTTCTAGCTTTATCCATGTAAACATGAAAGAGGTAAAGTCTTCATCTTTCTTTAAGGCTGCATAATACTCCATAGTATACATGTACACAATTTATTAATCCATTTGTGGGTCGATGGGCACTTGGCCTTCTTCCATGACATGGCAATTATGAATATGGCTTCAATAAACATTCTGGTGCAGATCTCTTTGTTACCATATATACTCGAGTATAAGCCGAGTTTTTTCGGCACAAAATTTGTGCTGAAAAACCCGAACTCGGCACAAATTTTGTGCTGAAAAGACTCGGCTTATACTCGAGTATATACGGTATATTATGTGTCTTATGGGTATATACCTAGTAAAGGAATTATAAGATCAAATGGCAGGTCTAATTTTAGATCTCTAAGTGTTCTCCAAACATCCTTCAAAAACAACATATTAGTGTGCATTCCCACCAGCAGTGTAGAAGTGTTCCCTTTTCTCCACTTCCCCGCTAACATCTGTGTTTTGGGATTTTGTTATATGGGGTAATCTTACTGGAGTTAGGTGATATGTCAAAGTAGTTTTGATTTGCATTTCCCTGATGATTAAGGATAATGAGCATTTTTTTCATGTGTCTGTAAGCTGTGCACTTGTCTTCTTTAGAGTAGTTTCTCTACAAGTCCTTTGCCCAGCCTGAGATGGGATCACTTGTTCTTTTTTTGCTAATACATTTAAATTCTCTGTGGATTCTGGTTATGAAAGCTTTGTCAGAGGTATAAACTGCAAATATTTTCTCTCATTCTGAGGGCTGTCTTCATGCTATACATACTATGTTCATGGCTGTGCATGACCTTTTTTAGTTTGATCAGGTCCCAGTAGTGTATTTTTGATACTGCTTCAATTGCTTGGTGAGTCGTCCTCATAAAATATTCACCCAGGCTGATACCTTCAAGAGTTTTCCCTGCACTTTCTTCTAGTAGTTACATAGTTTCATGTCTTAAGTTTACATCTTTTATCCAGTGAGAGTCTATCTTAGTTAATGGTGGAAGGTTATGGGTCCAGTTTCAGTCTTCTGCAGGTTGCCAGCTGGTTCACCCAGCACCATTTGTTAAATAGGGAATATTTCTCCACTTAGTGTTTTTAATTGGCTTCTCAAAGACCAAATAATGGTAAGTATCTGGGTTCATCTCTTGGTTCTCTATTCTGTTAAAGATATCTATCTCTCTGTTTTTGTGTCAGTACCATGCTGTTTTGATCACCATCGCTTTATAATACAGTCTCTGGTCTGGTAACATGATTCCTCCTGCTTTGTTTTTGTTTCTGAGTAGTGTCGTGGCTATTCGAGGTATTTTTCTGATTTCATATAAAACAAAGTATTATTTTTTCAAGATCTTTAAAATATGACAGTGGAGGTTTAATAGGAATTGCATTAAAATTATATATTTCTTTGGGTAGTATAGACATTTTAACAATGTTTATTCTTCCCAGCCATGAGCACGGTATGTTTTTCCATTTGTTAACATCTTCAGCTATTTTTTTTCTTAAAGTTTAATAGTTCTATTTATAGAGATATCTCACATCCTTTGTTAGGTAAACTCCCAAATATTTCATCTTTGGCACTACTGTGAAAGGAATAGAGTCATTGACTGTTTTTTCAGCTTTGCTATCACTGGTATATATAAAGGCTAGAGATTTACATGTGTTGATTTTGTAGCCTGAGACATTGCTGTATTCCTTGATCACTTCTAAAAGTTTTGTAGTAGAATTCCTGGAGTTTTCCAGATATATGATCATACCATCTGCAAAGAGTGAAAGTTTGATCTCTTCTGAACCTATGTGGATAACCTTGATTGCCTTTTCTTCCCTAACTGAAATGGCTAAAATTTCCATTACAATGTTAAAGAGCAATAGAGATGATGGGAAACCTTGCCTGGTTCCTGATCTAAGTGGAAATAATTTCAATTTAACTTCGTTCAGTATGATATTGGCTGTGGGTTTGCTGTAGATGGCATCTATACCAATCTTTTTAAGTGTTCAGATCATGAAGGGATGCTAGATATTATCAAAAGCTTTTTCTGCATCCATTGAGAGAATCATATGGTATTTATTTTTTAATTTGTTTATGTGCTGAAGTACATTTATAGATTTACGTATATTGAACCAGCCTTGAAACCCTGGAATAAAGCCCACTTGGTCATGGTGTATAATTTGTTTGATGAGTTTTTGGATACTGTTTCCTAGGATCTTATTGAATATTTTTGCATCAAAATTCATTAGTGATATTGGTCTATAGTTTTTTTTTTGTTTGTTTGTTTGTTTGTTTTGGTTTGGTCTTTTCTTTCTTTAGGGATCAAGAGGATGTTTTCTTCATAGCATGTGTTGGGTAGTACTCCTTTTTTTTCCCTATATTTTGGAAGAGGTTTAGTAATATAGGTACTAGTTCTTCCTTAAAGGTTTGGTAGAATTATGACGTAAAGCCACCTGGTCCCATTCTTTTCTTTTTAGAGAGATCTTGTATAGTTGATGCTATTTCAGAACTTGATATAGGCTTGTTCAACATTTCCACTTCGTTTTGGCTAAGACTTGGTGGCATGCTTCCAAGTATTGATCAATTTTCTTCATAGTTTTATATTTCTGAGAGTCAAGTTTCTTGTAATATTCATTAACGATTTTTTGAATTTCTTTTTTTTTATTAAATCATAGCTGTGTACAAGAATGCAATCTGAGGTACAATGTGCTGGTTCCATATACAGTCTGAAATATTTTTACCAAACTGGTTAACATAATCATGGCATTTTCTTAATTATTGTGTTCAAACCCTTATCCTCTTCACTTAGTAAACTTCACCTGCACCTTTGGTGTGGACCCACCAATCACCCTCCCTCCACCCTGACTCCCCTGTCCCTAATTTCCCTTGTCCCCTTCCCCATATTCTTGTAGTGAGTTTGGGTGGTAGCCTTCATATGAAAGCTATAAATTAGTTTCATATTAGGGCTGAGTTCATTGGGTACTTTTTCTTCCATTCTTTAGATACCTTGCTGAGAGGAATATTTTCTAGCTCCATTCATATAAACATGAAGGAGGCATAGTCTCCATCTTTCTTTATGGCTGCATAATATTTCATGGTGTACAAATACCACAATTTGTTAATCCATTTATGAATCGATGGGCACTTGGGTATTTTTCATGACTTAGCAATTATGAATTGGGCTGAAATAAACATTATGGTACAAATATCTTTGTTATAGTGTGATTGTTGGTCTTCTGGATATATACCTAGTAGAGGAATTATATAATCGAATGGCAGATCTATTTTTAGATCTCTAAGTATTCTCCAAACATATTTCCAAAAGGACCGTGTTTGTTTGCATTCCCACCAGCAGTGCAGAAATGTTCCCTTTTCTCCACATCCTCGCCAACATCTCTGGGTTTGGGATTTTGTGATGTGGGCTAATCTTACTGTAGTTAGATGATATCTGAAAGTAGTTTTGATTTGCATTTCTCTGATGGTTAACAATCATGAGCACTTTTTCATGTGTCTGTAGGCTGTGCACCTGTCTTCTTCAGAGAAGTTTCTCGTCAACTCCCTTTCCCAGCCTGAGAGTAGATCACTTGTTCTTTTCTTGATAAAACTTTTGAGTTCACTGTGGATTCTGGTTATTAAACCTTTGTTGGTGCCATATCCTACAAATATTCTTCTCCCATTCTGAGGTCTGTCCGCTTGCTCTACTTATTGTGTTCTTGGTTGTGCAGAAACTTTTTAGTTTCATCAGGTCCCAGTAGTATATTTCTGATGCAGCTTAAATTGCCTGGGGTTCCTCCTCAAAAAATATTCACCCAGGCCGATTCCTTCAAGAGTTTTCCCTGCACTTTCTTCTAGTATTTTTGTAGTTTCATCTCTTACGTTTAAATCTTTAATCCTCTGAGAGTCTATCTTAGTTAAAGGTGAAAGGTATGGGTCTAGTTTCAGTCTTCTACAGGTCACAAGCCAGTTCACTCAGTACCATTTGTTAAATAGGGAATCTTTTCTCTATTGAATGTTTTTCTTTGGCTTGTCAAATATCAAATAATGATAAGTAGCTGGGTTCATTTCTTGATTTTCTATTCTGTTCCATATATCTACCTCTCTGTTTTTGTGCCAGTACCATGCTGTTTTGATCACTATTGATTTATAGTATAGTTTGAGATCTGGTAGCATAATTCCTCCTGCTTTGTTTTTATTTCTGACTAATGTCTTGGCTATTTGAAGATTTTTCTAATTCCATATAAAACAATGTATTATTTTTTTTGAGATCTTTAAAGTCTGACAATTGAGCTTTAATAGGTATTACATTGGGTAGTACTATGGGTAGTATATTACCTTGGGTAGTATAGACATTTTGACAATGTTGATTTTTTCCAGCCATGAGCATGACATGTTTTTCCATTTGTTAACATCTTTAGCTATTTCTTTTATTAGAGTTTATAGTTCTCTTTATAGAGATCTTTCAAGTTCTTTGTCAGATAAGCTCCCAAATATTTCACCTTATTTTGCACTACTGTAAATGGAATAGCGTCCTTGATTTTTTTTTTTTTTTTTTTTCCCAGCTTGGCTATTGTTGGTATATATAAAGGCTACAGATTTATGGGTGTTGGTTTTGTTTTGTTTTGTTTTTTATAATTTTTTTTAATTGTTGGGGATTCATTGAGGGTACAATAAGCCAGGTTACACTGTTTGCATTTGTTGGGTAAAGTCCCTCTTGCAATCATGTCTGGCCCCCAGAAAGTGTGGCACACACCAAGGCCCCACCTCCCTCTCTCCTTCCCTCTCTCTGTTTTTTCTCCTCCTCCCATGACCTCAATTTTCGTTAATTGTCCTCATATCAAAATTGAGTACATAGGATTCATGCTTCTCGTTCTTTTGGTGCTTTACTAAGAATAATCTCTTCCACTTCCATTCAGGTTAATACGAAGGATGTAAAGTCTTCATTTTTTTTAATAGCTGAATAGTATTCCATGGTATACATATACCACAGCTTGTTAATCCATTCCTGTGTTGGTAGGCATTTAGGCTGTTTCCACATTTTTGCAATTGTAAATTTAGCTGCAATAAATAGTCTAATACAAGTGTCATTATAATGAAAGGATTTTTTTTCCTTCTGGGTAGATGCCCAGTAATGAGATTGCAGGATCAAATGGGAGATCTAGCTTGAATGCTTTGAGGTTTCTTCATATTTCCTTCCAGAAAGGTTGTACTAGTTTACAGTCCCACCAGCAGTGTAAAAGTGTTCCCTTCTCTCCACATCCATGCCAGCATCTGCAGTTTTGAGATTTTGTGATGTGGGCCATTCTCACTGGTGGCACCTGTGGCTCAGTGAGGTGGGAACTTTTAAAATTTGACCTAAAACATTGTTTCTCTTCTTGCATGAATCATGGCTCCATTTATTGCTTCTATTTTGGAGTTTGTCCCCTGTAAACCCCAGTATGATTATTTCTGTCCTTATTTCAATAGCTTGTGGTCATCTCATCAATGTCATGGATGGTAACTCTGTTTATGCTTGAAGTATATGTCAGACGAATTCAGAATAAGAGCCTCTAATCCTGGGTTGCTTCTCCTCGTCTAGTGTAAACTTCTTACTAACAACTTCTTACCAAGAAGGTGCCAGTCACTACTAGTTATGGTTCAGGAAGAGATGATTTATATGCATAAGAAAAGGGGGAAATAAAGTGTAAGAAGAAAGTGGTTTAAAAGGATGTATAACATCTTCACACAACAGCTGTCCTTTCCCAAATTTCTTGCATTTTCTTCTCTCTTTTCTCTATAGATCACCTTTTCTCAGAAGCCAAAGAGAAATTTCTAGTGGCTGCTGAATTGTCATCTTTAGAAATGGAAAGTTATTATGCAATATGCCTTTTCACTGCTTGAATCTTGATATTCTGTAAGCTGCCCCACTTAAAAAGTCAAAATAATAGAATTGTGGAACACATTTGCAAAGATTCCTCTACCTCATTCCTCATCACTGGGTGAGCCCTTGATAAAATCAATCTATAATTTATCATTGAAACCAGAACATTTTGAGAGTAAAAGGAAGAGCCTAATAATTATCCAAACAGCATAAACTGTGATTATCCCACTGATTAGGATGAATTCTTAAGGAGTAACTAGGTAATAAATGAAAACTTATTCAGTGATTTATTTATTTTTTTAAGGAGACATAGGCTTAGTGCCCATAGCTCGGTAGTTAGGGTGCCGGCCACATATACTGAGCCTGGCAAGTTTGAACCCAGCCAGGGCCTACTAAACAACAATGACAACTTCAACAGCAACAACAAAAACAGAAAATAGCCAGGTGTTGTGGTGTACACCTGTAGTCCCAGCTACTTGGGAGGCTGAAGCAAGAGACTCCCTTAAGCCTTAAGAGTTTGAGGTTGCTGTGAGCTGTGACGCCATGGCACTCTACTTAGGGTGACATAGTAAGACTCTGTCAAAAAAGAAAAAAAAAAGGGGAGACATCAAACATAGAAATTCTTTCATTGATATAACATTTAGAAACTGTGCTATTTACTCATTGTAGTACCTCTGGTAAGTAGGTATATCCCCCATTTTATGAATAAGAAAACCAAGTACAATTATTTGCCCAAAGATAAAGCATATTACATGTTAGGGAAAGTACTGATGTTAGAGAAGTTAGAAATTATGAAAGGGATTTACCAGAAATGAACAAATAAATGAACGAACGTATCAATAAATAGTAAAAAATGCACAGCAAATCTCACTCATAAGATGAGGAGAATCCTGTGAATGTGACCATTTGAGTTTGTAGAAACATGCCAATTTGAAAATATTCATAGCTACTTTACACTTTCTGGATTCATTTTTTTTTAAAAAACATCATAAAGATAATATAGCAAGTTCCCTCAAGCAAGAAAGTTTAGGACCATTGCTATGGCAATATCTTCGAATGGAAAAATATATGAACCTTATGTGTCTCTTCTCAGGCATCTTTGAATAGTCAAAAAGACTCTTACACTTTTATTTGGTAAATTTACTTATAATAATTTATTTTCAGGAAAAGAGGTAAGCTTTTTTATCCCTTGCATAGTACAGTAGTAGTTGAATGGAGGGAGTTTGAAATCTTTGGCTAGAGGTTTTCTTCAGTCAAGGACAATTCCCAGACAGAGACCCAGGTAGATGCATTATGACCTTGAGCAATTACTGTATCCTCTCCAATAATCTGATTTCTCATATTAAATGGGAATTAAATATTACCACCTTATTTGCTGTGCATGACCATCGTGAGAAGCAATGAAATGTCATTGTCTCAAAGCACCTCAAAATACATAGCATGAAATACGAGACATTCTGTTGTCAGTCCTGTCACCCGAATTAAATTATGCCTTCAAGGTCTAGCTGTCTATGAGGATTTGATCTTTTAAAAAAATGTCTTTCAGTAATACACACTGCCTTTGCAACAGTTCATGAAGGCCAGAATGGGTTTCTTGCCTTTATGTTTTGTGAGATTTTATCTTTATAAGGGTATATGTAGTGGTTGGTGACTATCTGTCACATCCTGGATGTGGCAAACGGACTCTAATGTGGCCCCAATTATCTCAATATTTTGGTATTCATGCCCATAAGCAATTCTCTTTGCTTGGCTGCAGGCAGGAATTGAGATTTACTCCTAAGCAATAGAGTATGGTAAAGGTGATAGTTCCTTGCTATCTGTGATTGTATTACATAGTTCTTTGCTATCTGTGATCGTGTTACATTAGAGTGTAGTGCCCATCTTTTTAGCAGGCTCCATCCACTGATCCCCTTCTTGGTTTGGCTTGATGAAGTAAACTGATGTTGAGACGAACTGAGAGCAGCTACTGGACAATGGCCATCAGGACAACATTGCCTCCCAGTAGCCCACAAGGAGCTGAATTCTGCCAACAGCCTCGTGAACTTAAAGGCAAATAAATCCTTTTCTAATTGAACTTCAGGTGAGGAATGCAACCCTAGTACTACATTAATTGCAGCTTTGTGGGACACTCAGCTAAGCCACGGGTTTCTGACTACAAAAACTGAGATAGTAAATATGTATTGTTTGTTTTAATCTGGTTTGTGATAATATGGTTTTGCAAAAATAGATAACTGATGCCCTACCTTAATAATAATATAATAATCTACTTTCAAAAGTATCTATTTCTGAGTGATATCAGAAATGGGTATTTTATAAACTAAATCAATTGTTTATTCACTCACCAATTGTGCCCACATGACTGACCACCAGTACTGGAGAGTTCACCAGGACATATAAATGGAATGGGTGCAGTGAGCTCAAACCTTGGAAGGGATTCTGTCCCTAGTACTTATTAGTGCTGGGCATGGTGGCTCACACCTGTAATCCTAACATTTTAAGAGGCTGAAGTGGGTCGATTGCATGAGGTCAGGAGTTTGAGACCAGCCTGAGCAAGAGTTAAACCCTGTCTCTACTAAAAATAGAAAAAAAAGTGGCTGGACATTTGTGGCAGGTGCCTGTGGTCTCAACTACTTGGGAGGCTGAGGCAAGAACATCACTTGAGTCCAAGGGTTTGAGGTTGTTATGAGCTATGATGACACCACTCACTCCACCAAGGGTAACAGAGGGATAGTCTGTCAAAAAAGAAAAAGAGAGAGAGAGAGAGGGAGGGAGAGAGAAAGAGAGAAGAAGGAGTGGGGGAGAGAGAAAGAGAAAGAAAGGAGTGAAGGAAGAAAGAAAACATAGTACTTAATTGTGTAACTCTGAGTCTGAGCAAGTCCTATAATTATCATTTTGGGATTTATCCTACAAGATCTTGTGTGAATTACATAGGATAATGCTCGGAAGGTGCTTGGCATAATGATCCTTTAGAGATTTCAGACCTTCATTTTTTTCAAAGGTTGTGTGGAATTTAATTGAACTGACATACACTTAATAGCAAATGGCAGGGGAAGAATGCTTATTAATGGAACTGGGAGAAATTAACTCTAGTAGAGGACAATGTGGCCATGTGGTCCTCATTTCATTATAATTAGATCAATCAAGTTAGCTGGCCATTGGTTAAATCAATTTTGCCTAGTAAAGCCAGGTCTCTACTAATAAAAGATATAAATAGTTTAGACATATGAGTCTGTGTGTCTTTCAGGCTTCTGAAGGAATAAAGGGACAGAAGTGACTTATATGCATGCTGTTTAGATAGAAATTTTGTAAATTAATTTTATTGAGCACCAATTATATACCTGGATCTCACCGTGATATTAAATTGTAATTTTATCTGGACGTATCGCCCTCCACTGGAGGTTAATGGATTAAAATTTTCACTTTTTTATTTGATTTTTGACACATTTTCATTTCATGAGATAATTTTTCTTTCAAGTCAGGATCATTGAGAGAGTAAATGGAATGGTAAAAGTGTACCATTCAGCCATAAAAGGAAAAACCTAGTAATATACAAAACAACCTGGATAAATCTCAACTTCATTATGATGAGTATAAGAAGTTAGGAGAGAGTACGTATTATATGATTCCATTTGTATAGAATTTCACAAAATTCTATTAATGCGTGTGTTACCAATAGTGGTTATCTGAAAATTGGGTAGAGAGAGATTGAAATGCCTTGATGAAAATTTGAGAAGTGATAAAAATATTTGGCATTTTGATTGATTGCCACGATTGTTTCACAAACATACTGATGTGATAAAATTCATTAGACTGTACCCTTTATGTTATGCCCTTTATCATAGTTCAATAATACCTCAATACATTTGTAGAGATATTTCAGGCCATTTGGAGGATTTGTGAAATAAAGTTTATTTATAAAGTTAAATGATATATGATCTATATCTAGTCTGATACCATTTTACAATAGAATTTTAGCAGAATTTAGGACAGGACAGGAGAATACAATATCTCTTTTTGACTGCAAATCACATAAACTGCTCAGGTATTTGCCATGAAAACAGTATGCAAAGCCACCAAAAGACATTAGGCATTGTCACTGGGGAACAGATGTTTCTTATGGGCATTTATAATATTTCTCTTGATTTTTAGGAAATGAAATGTTCTACCATCAGAATTTGGAAACAGAACGCAGAAAATATATGGCTGGTGATGTCACAGAAGGTGTAGTCATTATAAACCAGCTTTCAATCTTTCTACTCTACCACGATTTCTACTGGGGACTTATGAGAAAGAAAACATTCATGTCCTCTTCAGGAAATCTTTTCTCTGGACAGAATTTGTATTTACAGTTGGGATTAATTAAGTTTGTGGTCATCTAAGGAGGCTGATGTTAATAACTTAACAAAAGCAGAGAGCGGGCTTTAGAAATGTAAGCACTTTTCATATAATTGTTTTGGAATGTACTTACATATTTCCTGAATTCTTTGGCATTATTCAATTTTATTTAGATTGAATACATGGAATATTTTATTAAAAAAAAAAAAACTTTTCTCAAATAGAGAAAATAATCCATCTGATGTGACTATTTGATTTGGGAAAAAAAAAAAAAAATTATCTCAATGCCAGAAACAATTATTGTTCATTATCTATGACTTTCAAAATTACTTTTTTTCTTCTGTTTTTTTTTCTCATGATTCCATTTCCTTTTCCTTCCTTTTATATTATGGGGGTCTATTTTAGGATTTCTTTACATTCAAATGGTTTTGTTTGTTTTGTGTTTTGTTTCTTGATTTCCAACTTGCTGTTCATTGTTTGCAGTGACTTCTGACTAGACAGTTTGATTTCTCATCTTAAAGAACTCCCTGCTGTCTTCAGAGTGTTACGTTTTTCTGACTTGCAGCTCTTGATTTGTGGCGGTATTGCTCATAGAAATATAATCACACTAAAAATTGGAGATGTTTAAGATTTTCTTTCTTCCTTGCACTATGTTTTATGAAGTGATAAATATTCCATGTTTTCAGATTAATCAACTTCTCTAGGTTGGATTTACTTATATTCAGTTTGTTCTGTGGTTATGTAACAATTCACTTCTCCATTCTACTTCTGCTGGTGTGGACTTTTGAGTTTTTCCATTTTGGGACTATTACAGTAATACTGGTTTGGTTATACTTTTAATGTTAGTATTTTCTCTGATTCAGAGAAGCTAGCTTCCCTTGTTATATAAAAGGGAATGAGTTTGCAGGATCGTGTGTGTGCACGTATTCAACCTCACTAGGTAACATGCAACCGTTTTCTAAGCCAGTTGCGCCATTTTGCACTCACACCAGTGGTGTTTACAACTGTCAAACTCTGTAGCAAATGTTACTGATGTTGCACCCACACACCCTGGCATTCACGGTTTTCATGCATGACCAAATCGAGAGCTTCCAAATTTCAAACACCTGCAAGTCTTTGCCCCAGGGCTTTATTTTGCTGTCGGAGCCCACTCAGCTCACAAGTAAAATGGGAATTAGCCTTCTCTCTCACCTGCCCCTGGAAGTTGCCCTCAACAAATCCCTAACTGTAATGATGTATTTATCTCCTTCTTCCCATTTGTGAGATAATGCTATGCTGTGTTTACCATCTCCTGGCAGTTTTCAGGAGATAAAACTCTATTTACTAATAGTGAAAATCAGCTCAACAATGATCCTCTAATGGGGCTTTCTTCTGTCTTTTCTTCCTTGCTCACTTTCATGTTAATGTTTCCTGGGATCATCTTCTGAATGAACCGTTTGCATTTGAATCCTTTACTGACATTCTCACCATTTATGGGTTGAGCCTCCCACATGGGCTGTGGCCTTGCTCTTCTAATACTTGTCACATGGCCGTGTATTCCAGAGGAGTGATAGCTCCATCATGTGTTTTCCTCATAGCTCTATTTCTGGTGTCAGGCACAGTCCAAGGCAGAAAATGCTCAATATTTCCTGGGGTGGGAGGATGACTGTCTCCAACAGTATCAAGTGGAGAAAGTGGCATGTTGAAAAATAAAGCACAGAAAGGTCGTGGTGAACAGATGAAAGTGGAATGTCTTGGAGGATATCACTGGGGAGGAACATTTGATCTCCATGAATTGAAGGAGCAAGGTATGCAGATACCTGGGGAGAGAGGACTCTAGAACATGTCTAAATGTCCAGAAGTGAGAATGTGCTTGAGCACTAAAGGACAAACCCACAGGCTGGAGTGGCTGACACAGAACAAGGGGAGACTGATACGAGACAAGATAAGGTGGAAGTAGCCAGTGATAAATACAGGGTGCCCATAAATTTGAAATTGCTCACTATTTAAAATGGCTCACTATTTTAAACTGCACACAAATTTTATGAACATTTTATGAGGCGTTGAATGAATAAAAAGATGCACAGTATAAATATCCAAATGGATATATGTGTGAGAGGTAGGAAGGTATCATAGCTTTGAGTTAGACAGACTTAGATCTTCTTGTGGCTAAACTTCCTAATTTGTAAAATGGGAACATTAGCACTTAATGTAGAAGGCTGAAGATTAAAAGACAGAATGTATCAAACATCAGGCAAATTGCCTCATCAGAATAGACTTTCAATGAGAAGTTATTTTGGCAGTAATTCTATTACTATAGCATTAGCAGTAGTCACTCTGGTGGCAGGGATGTAACATCAAGTACTCTGGTAATTGTTGAGTAGGAAAAAGTAATTTTCCCAAGCAAAGGGAGAATTGATGGCAGCTACTGAGAGCAGCTGATATTTAAGCTCAGTCATAAAGAATACAAAGAAATTATGCAAATACATTATCCAAAAAAAGAAGAATATTTTAGAGATTAAATTTTGCCTGCCACAAATAATTAAATTGGTTTCATTTCATTTTCCTAATTGGATCCCGAAAGAATCATTTTGATTTCACAAGCAAGCCTGGTATGTGTCAAATATATTTCCTTAATTTAAGTTGGAATCTGGTACTGTAAGCACAACAACCTAGCTAATGCATAAGGTTTTAAATGGATATTTAAGAATAGAAATTTAAAAATAAAGTCATTGCAGCAGGTCCTATGGAAAAAAATGTCAGGAAATATAAAAAATATGTTTGAGAACATTGGGTCCAAATATTTCAGATAAATTGCTCATAAATTAGTAATATATGTTATGGAAAACAGTGTGGCAATTTCTCAAAAAACTAAAATCAGGATTATCATATGATCTAGCAATCTCACTATGAGGTGTTTATCTAAAGGAAGGAAAATCAGTATATCAAAGAAATATCTGCACCCCCAAGACTATTGCAACAGTATCCATTATATCAAAGATATGGGATCAACCATTCATCAATGAGCAAGTGGAAAAAGAAAATGTGGTGTATATGTACACAGTAGAATACTATTCAGCCTTAGAAAAGAATGAAAAACTATCATTGGCAGAAACACAGTCACTTAGTATAATGAAATAATACAAACACAGAATGACAATGTTCTTGCTTATATTTTGATGTCATGGAGACATCATGTTAAAAGTTTAACTTATATGTTAAAAGTTGATGTCATGGAGATAGCAGAATGATGGTTACCAGACGCTGGGAAGGATGGACGGGGAGGGGAATGAAGAGACATTGGTTAATGGATATAAACATACAGTTAGAAGAAATAAGTTGCACTGCACAGTTCAGTGACTATACAACACTAAGTCCTTGTTGTTAAGTACAACATTCTTCAAAATAGCTAAAAGAGAAGATTTTAAATGTTTCCAAGAAAAAAAATAAATGTTTGAGGCAATGAATATCATAAGTATGGGATTTGATCATTACAATCACATGTGTGCATGAAAATATAACATGCACCCTTATAAATATGTACAATTATCATGTATTAATTTAAAAGGGGGGATAAAAGAGTGCTGACACATAAGCACAGGAAACAGTGCACAGAGGTCAGTTCTTCATGATTCAGGGAAAAGCCAAGAAAGAACAAGGAACTGATCTGAAGGCAAGCCCAGGACAGGTGCCTGAAGGGACAGATGCACAACCAAAGTTCAAGGGCCTTAGAAATAGGGACCTACTTCCTAGAGCTCTGTGATAAGATCTTTCACCTTCAAGTTCTAGTCCCTATGTCTCATCTGTCTGATTTTCAAGGGAGATAATATAATTATCAGCCCAATGCAATTCACTATTTTCAAAATGAAGAAGGAATTCACAGAACAATGGTGGGCCGGCACTTGTGGGTTTCATTTCTGAAGTAAGGGGCACAATTCTTTGGAGCTAGACCTTTACTTTGCACTTTGTCTGATTCTGCTGGATTTCAGCTAGTACCTGCCTTGGGGATTCTGAGTCTGTATTCTTAGGTGAGATTGGCCTATTTGGGCTTTATTTGTCAGATTTTAGTATCTATATTATGCTAGCCATATGACATTAATTACCCAGCTTTGCATCATTTTAGAATAGATAATGTAAAACAGGGATTACCTTATGGTTGTTCAACAGAACTTACTATTGAAATATCTCATCAAAACTCATGTTTTGGCAGCTGATCTTCTTCTTCTTCTTTTTTTATTTTTTAAACAGAGTCTCACTTTGTCACCCTGGGTAGAGTACTGTGGCATCATAGCTCACAGCAACCTCAAACTCTTGGGCTCAAGCGATCCTCTTGCCTCAGCCTCCTGAGTAGCTGGGACTACAGGTGCCCACCACAAAGGCCTGTCTATTTTTAGAGCCAGGGTCTTACTCTTGTTCAGAGATGGTCTCCAATTCCTAAACTCAGCCAATCCACCCACCTCAGCCTCCCAGCGTGCTAGGATTACAGGTGTGAGCCAACATACCCAGCCATTGATTGATTTTCTTAAAACCTCAAAAATTTTGTAACATATAAATATTTTCAAATTTGATACCTGATAGTATGCATTCTCTTTTATGTTTAAAATAATCTCAGTTATATCTGTTTTCATTTCCAATTGTATATGTAATTTCTCTTTTTGTCCTCAATTAGATTTTTCAAGATTTAAAATTTATTTATAGGTCTTAGAATTAAAAATAATCAATTCTATAATTTCCACTTTCCAGTTCCCTAAAATTTGTGCCCCAAGCTTTTCCTTCTGCTTAGATGTTTGACATTTTTGTCTATTTTGTAATTCAATAGTTTGCCAGGACATGTCCACATATCAGTTTCTTTTCACTAAAGTTAATGAGGTTTTAAACTTTGCTTGTTTTCCCTCCAAACCTGAAAATTGTTTACCTAAGTTTTAGTTTTACCAGTTTTCCCACTGAGAATATGCTGAAGTGGTTCAATTGCCCTTCCTTTTTTTTCATTTCCTTTATTTCTTGCCCTCCACATTGAGGTGAACCCTGAATATTTGTCCTGGTTCTCCTCAGCTTGACAGGCTTCCTGGGACTAGTGCTAACACTATGAAAGTCCTAAATAAATGGGGATGATTTGGTTACTCTAACTGGGTATCACTGATTCAGTTTTCACAGCATCATCTCTGTTTTTTGTGCCTTCACCTTTCTCAGTGTGAGTTTTAATTATCTCATTAAAGAACCCCAATTCCTCCAAGTTCCTTACTTCAATTCTCTCTTTGATCATGTCCTGTAGTCTTTGATTTCCATCTGCCTCATCCTTTTTTGTCTTCTGCTTACATTTTAGCCACAGTCTTTTCTTTCATGTAGTAGAGATGCCACCTGTTTTGTTCAAATGCTCTTTTAGCTTCCATAGTAAGTAACTGTCAGCAATGTTAGCTTTCGAAATTCCAGCCCGATATTCCTTTTCTATTAGTATGAATTATGCAAAATCACCATTTTAGGGCCAAATGGTCAAGTATCCACATTTCCTTATGATTAAACATAAATATTAACGAAGTCATTTTCTTAATTCCTATTGATTCCTCCTATTCATCCTTGATAGTCTGAATTTACGTTTGCTTTCACCAAAGACAAGGAATGTGAATCTGCCCTGACTTTACCCACTGTTTAAATACATCTGTTCTCAGATTCAAAGACAGAAAACAGGTTCACTGCACACAGTCTAGGGCCCCAGGGGTCCTCAAACTGTGGCCAGTGGGCCACATGCGGCGGTGTGATTGTATTTGTTCCCCTTTTGTTTTTTTACTTCAAAATAAGATATATGCAGTGTGCCCAGGTATTTGTTCATAGGTTTTTTTTTTTAAACTATAATCTGGCCCTCCAACGGTCTGAGGGACAGTGAACTGGCCCCCTGTTTAAAAAGTTTGAGGACACCTGGGTCCAAGCGTTTCTGCTTCTTCCTCCTATAGTCTGGGCTCTGCTTTTCTTTTCTGTCTCTTCCAAGATCACAGAAAAAGTTGTCACCCCAGCATGCAGTCTGTCTGGTGCCGCTAACTAACTTACATTCCTGAACTACCTTCCAGCCTTCCTTCCCCCTCCTTATCTCTTTCCACCTTTTCTTTTATACCAACTTCTACTCTATTGTTTTCTGGGAATTGGAAACATAAAGGTCTTGTGAAACTCAGTCCAGCCTCCTTAAGCACCATCCACAATGTAACAACAGTAACAGCAACATAATTTTTTTTTTTT
This sequence comes from Loris lydekkerianus, assembly GCA_963574355.1. NCBI lineage: Eukaryota > Metazoa > Chordata > Mammalia > Primates > Lorisidae > Loris > Loris lydekkerianus. The sequence goes on from CAUYPK010029587.1 coordinate 24,888, forward strand.
TTTTTTTTTTACAGTTTTTGGCTGGGGCTGGGTTTGCTCCACCTCTGGTATATGGGGCTGGCACCCTACTCCTTTGAGCCACAGACACCACCCAGAAATATTTATTGGACAGTTACTGTGTGTTAGATATTGTGGTGAACGTGTTAAGTGAGCCCAGTTTTCAGGTTAGTAAAGGTAGCAGGTATCTCTAAAGTAGGGACAGAGAGTAAAGAAGGACAAAATTTATTCATACGTTTTTTCAGGTAGCAGGAATTTCCTGATTTATAGTCATGTTGCTTATTCTTTTCATCTAACCAACTTAATCAACGTTCTCATGGTGACAATGGCTTATACATTCTAGCACCAAGTTGCTCATGAGTTTTTTGTTTGTTTTTTTTTTTTTTTGAGACAGTCTCACAATGTTGCCCTCAGTAGAGTGCTTTGGCGTCACAGCTCACAGCAACTTCAAACTCTTGGGTTTAAGTGATTCTCTTGCCTCAGCCTCCCAGATAGCTGGGACTACAGGCTCCCACCACAATGTCAGGCTGTTTTTTTGCTGCAGTTGTTATTGTTGTTTAGCTTGCCTGACCTGGGTTCAAACAAGCCAACCTTGGTGTATGTGGCCAGAGCCATAACCACTATGGTGGTTTTTAACATCAATGTTTTTGAGATTTGTCATGGTTTTAACTATTTAACAGTTTGATGAGAATTTTAAAAAAATATTATTTATAATTGTATGACCTTAAAACTAGAATTCTAAGATATTTTTAGCAATTTTCTAAGCCTCCTTATTGTTTTTAATTTCAGATTGATATGAATTAATATTATTCATATAATATATATGAATATATATATTCATTCAATATATGAATATGGGGTATATATATTTAGGTTATATTATTTGTGTTTGTAAGGTACTGTCCAAGTTGTAGTTTAATCCTTCACCCAGGAGGTGTGCCATATCCCCCTACCTTGTACCTGTCAGGTGGGAACTTATTGAACTCCTTATTCTTAACCCCTTTCTTGAATTTAGTTGTGTTTTTCTCCTATGCAGGCCTGTAATTGTTCACACTGGTTTCAAATTAGTATTGGACACATGGGATGCTTGATACTTTACTCAGGAGAATTGCTTCCACTCCATCTAGGGAAATACAAATGGCTGAATAGTAAGTATTCCATAGTATACATATACCACAGTTTAGAAGCTTTTAACAGAGAGGAATAGTATAAATTTTTTGTTGTTGCTGCAAATGGTAGAAGATAAAATTCCTGAACAATAAGTAAAAGTGGTTCATTGAGTCATGTTATTAAAAAAGTCAAAGCTAGGATGGGTGTCAGGCGAGAATTGACTATGGTTTCATTTCTTGTAATTCTCTTGGCTTTTCTCTCACCCTTTAATTTTTTTTCTTAGCCATGCTTCCTTAAAACTGGCAGATTTTATTAAACTTTGAACATTAAGTCACACAGAATAAAAGGGGTATTCTGTCAAAACCTTGAAAAATATGTGCTAAGCCATATTCCACTTCTACAACTCCTGAGTTAGTCTTCATTTCTTGGGGCAGGGTCTCTCAAGTTTACCCCTGGGACTGGACCTGAAGTCAATGCTGCCCAAACTTCATGACTGCCACCACACGAGGAGGGGGAGGGGGCCTCCTGGGAGACACACACTGTGTTCATAGTTGCAGGCGTATCAACATCCTCTCAAAAACATTAAATATGTGACTGTGGCCAAGGCCACAGCTACTTTCAAATACAAGCAGGTGGTTCATACTTCATAAGTTTTATTAAACTCTTTCTGGGGTGAGACTGTATCATTCCTTTATCTATAAAGATCCTTATTCTTGATTTTGACCATTCAACTCTCCTTCTGTGAAAAGTCCCATCTCTTCAAGGGAATTCTTACTCTCACCAAATTATGTAATGAAGTAAAACATATTGTTCTTATTTTATTTATTTCTTTTACATTTAGTATATTTCCTATATCTTTCTTTGTACTGTTATTAGATCAATAAGTCATGATCTCTTACAATGCTTTTAGGTCTAAAGCTGAATTTCATGACTATTTTGTGTGAGTTACCCTATCTTCTCTATTAAATGAAAGGGTGATAGTACATACAAAGCGAGTCTTACAGACAATTCTGTAGTTACAAAGATCCAACTGATATATGACTTCCACTTACCAAAGAAGCTATTATAGGTGCCTGTTCCAACTTACACACAAACTCAACCTAAGCACAAACTTATAGAACCTATCTTGTTCATAACCTGGGGACTGCCTATGCTTGTCCTCATCCCTGAGCACCTCTTGTGTTGTGTGCATAGTGTATGCTAAATAAAATCCATTAAATAAAAATTAAATGTACTTCACTGAATTGGAAAAATTTGTTCCAACACCGTCATTACCTACGTAGGGGTCGTATATCTCCTCTCTCATCTCCATCCAAATTATATACCCAGTCTTATCTCTTCCCTCTAATTATACCCCCTCTTGACCTGAAAATGATGGGAATGCCTCACTGACCTTTGTTGAACTGGTTTTAAGTTTCTCTCTTGTTTGCAAATCTAATGCATTGAGTGTTTTCCCTAAAATGAGCTCCTGAAGGGCTGTGTCAAGGTCTATATCCTTTGAGTTATAATGTACATAGCATGATATTAAGCCAAATTTGGTTCATAAGAATTGGTTTATAATTATACGGTTATTTTATTTATATGGTGTGATTATATAATGTGGCTCTGAACAAAGTCATATAAAGTAGAAGTACATAATGTAAAGGAATGCACCTTAAAAAACCTTGCATTAATGCAAACCTCATGTAAAAGAAGTGAACACAGAGAGTACTAAAACAGGGGCATTAAAATGTACTTCAGTGTTTGAAAGGAGAAGCAACTTTTCCCTCTTTTTACATACCCTGTATGGGTGCACATTTATATTATCCTTGAACAAGAACAAGCAAAAATTATATTGAGATATGTATATTTTTTCATCCTTAGAGAAAGTTAGTAGACTCTTAAAGCTCATTCCTGAGACTAATTTTTTGTTTCAAATTGGAACAATCTCTGTGCTTTTATTAAACATTTTTAAATACTTCAGAATACTATATAGCATTTTTGAGATTGATTTAATCTTTTTCTTTTTACTCTCAACAAGACTGTTGATCTGTACTAGTCATTCTCCTCCCCTGGCCCAGTAGACCTATCCTAAATTATTCGAAGTAGATTTTAGAAAGACCAACCATTGTATGAATTGTGCTCAATACCTCTTCTTCTGTTTCCCTAAATGCAAAATTTAGGAAGAACAAAATGAAATTAAAGAATGCAAAGGAACAAAACAGATACTAAGTAAAAACTTTTTACATTTGTCAGAATATTGAGATCAATTAGAAACTCCAATGATTTAAGCAGTTCAAAGCAGATGTCCGCATTCTGAGTCTAAGGGTGTTTGATTCTCTCAAATTCTGAAGTACTAACAATCATGTGTTAATTCAAATCAAAGAAAACCATTAAATAAAAGCAAAATTCTCAACTATGGTACTACCTCTAAAAGTTAGGTAGAAAATTACTGATGATGTGTTTTTCACTAAAGATCTTAATTTTTATGTGAATGAATTACGATAAAATTGCATTGGATTAGTAACTTACAAAAACAGTTAGCTCACAGGCTGGTGAAACTGACAAGCTATACAGGTAATCACTCTGAACATGGAAGTCGATGCTTAATTTCAGAGAATGAAGTAGCTAACAATGAAAAAGCTATTCTTGCAGATCTGGTCTTTTGTGACTCAACTAAAAAAATATTGAACTAAATGTAATCCCTTCATTCCCCCTGCAATGGTACTAATTAGACAGACTCTAGGGCATAGTGCATGTACAATGTGGCTGTTAATTTCACTTTACTCTAAACCAAAAAGTGAACTCCCAAATTTGGTCAACTACCTTGCAAATGTCAACTTGAAACAACGGCCTGTGCTGGTACACCACTGGATTTTGTTTGTTTTTTACTTAAAGTCTATGATATTGATATCTATGGTTTATTTAGATTTAACTATTGATATAGTGTTTTATGTGATTATAAGTCTGTTGATTCACTGGGTGATAGGAGCAGCTATGTATGTGGAAAACAGGATATCTCTGTCTTAAAGCTTTAAGGCTTCTTGTCGGTTGGGGAGATTGATTTCTTAATGAATTGTGTTGGGAGAAAAATTAGCAGAATTTTGAGGGAGGAAAGAAAGTCTGTTAGCAGTCAAACAGTATAAACAACAAACAACATTCACCCAGAGTTTATTCGTTGTTTTTTTTCTTTTTTTTTTAGACTGAGTCTCCCTCTGTTGTCCAGGCTAGAGTGCCATGGTGTTATAGCTCACAGCAACCTCAAAATCCTGGGCTCAAGGGGATCCTCCTGCCTCAGCCTCCTGAGTAGTTGAGACTGCAGATGCCCTCTGTAGTCCTCAGCTAGTTTTTCTATTTTTAATAGAGATGGGGGTCTCGCTCTTACTCAGGCTGGGCTCAAACTCCTCAGCCCAAGTGATCCTCCCACCTTGGCCTCCTAGAGTGCTAGGATTACAAGCATGAACCACTGTGCCTGTCCTCAGAATTTGTTTTAACACCATGGCTAACAGGGATTAGCCATCACAGTTCTATAGCAGAGGAATATTAGATGCCCCATTTTGTTTAGGAGGAGACCAGGTGATAGATTGTCCAAAGCTACAGAGCTGGTTCACAGCACAGATAGAATTTGTGACTCTAAAGATTTTTCCTTAAATACTGAGGAGACAGCTTTACTTTCAAGGAACGAAGTGTACCATACACTAAATTACACCATCAGGACCAGAAGAGCAGCTGGAGTTCATTGGACACTTAAAGCAGGGAGCTGGAAGGCTTACATCTTTCTTCATATTCAGTATCTCTCTCTCTATTCTTTTTTCCATCCTATTTCCTTCAGTTGGTTTTCTCTGCTTTCAAATTTCTACATTATCCATCATTAGCCAACAAAAAGTCCATGTATGTCTTGATTGAAATTTTGAAGTGCTGTAATCTCAGTTGATTCATAAGTGCTGGATGGACAATGATTTGTCTGGTAAGATGTCCAGTGCAGATATGTAAGTGGGAGAGGATGAGAGAATCATTGAATGGAGAAAAGCAGCTGTAGGTCAGGTCAAAAGTGGAGACACTGCAGACACATTGGTGTCCCCTTCTCCTCAGGCCACTGACCTATGCAAGCAGCCACAGACTTCAGTCAGCCCCTGGATGCCTGGGTTTTCTGTAGTTGTGGGTGACATTATAGAACCTTAATATTCTTTATACATACATGGGGAAATGACAATGTAACTATTTCACCACCTTCGGTTAGGTTTATTAAGTTGGCTTTAGAATTCATTGGCTTGGCCTCTGAAGAGCTGGGAAAGTTTGACCTTACCTGCAATTAACTTTCTCAGTGGACAGAGTTATAGTTCCTTGCTGCAGTCCCCTCACTCAGTTTTCTGGCGGGAGGAAGTGCTACTAGTTTTTCCAGGAAAAGCGAGCCCTTGACACAGCAAGATCAGGGCTAGGATCCTAGAAAGCACATTTGGCTGTACACAGTTCCTCTAATTTCAAAGCAAGAAATGTAAGGTGATGGCTTGGTAGTTGTTTTATTTTCTCTAGAGTGGACTTATGTTGTAGATGGCAGAAATCCATGAACCACGAAGATAAAATAATGCTAACCAGAATGCAAAGAAAACAAAGATGGCTCCACAATTAGTAGCATTATATAAGTTAGTGCTAAGTAACAACAGATGTGTCTGCAGGGAGCAAAGCATTCCTTGTGATCCATCAGAAACCAAATCCCTCTGACACCACAGTCCATTGTGATTATCTTAGACTTGGAGGATGATGGCTGATTTCCCTGGGTTGGCAACTCAGGGATGCTGTTGAGGGTGTCTCAATCTACCTGTGTCATCCTTGCTGTGCCGCACACTTGTGCTGAGTTAACAGGGCGATGTGCACTGTAAAATCCAGTTCTGTAAAGACATGCACTAGCCATGAGTCATTAGCAGGCATGCGGAGCTAATTGGCAAAATACTCATAAAAGATTTTGAAGGTGGGTTAATTACAATTCATTACACAGTAAACTGTCCCCAGGCTATTGTTAAAAAAAATGCAGGAGTTTCAGGGCCCATTATTTTATGATTCATTTTGCCATGTTGTGAAAAACAGACTCTAAATCAAACTACATTTATTATAGGTCAGACCACAAAATCTTTATTGGTTTTTCCAACATTCCACCCTTGTTATATGAATTCATATGGACTGCACATTTCTGTCAATTGGCAAGAAAGCATGAAATAAAATTTACGGTATTTTCTTACCTTATCCTCAGTGCAGCCTTAAAAATCACAAGATCTAATTGCTTCCCCTACTTCCCCAAGTTCATGAGAAAAAATAAGTATTTCAAAATCAACCCCAATGTTCTGATGATTGAAAGCAACTAAGGGATATTGAAGTGTGTCTTCTAAAGGAAGCATTTTAAAGAATAACTCAAGATGCAACACCCAGTTAAACTATATTGTAGCTTTCCTCCACACCCGACATCATCTAGTGAAATACTAGAATGTGCTTTCTGTTTAGAGTACAATTTGAAGTTCATTGGCCTCCTTAGCATAAATCTTAATTCCCTGGTATCTTCACCTTTGAAAGCATGTCTCTCTCTCTCTTTTTTTTTAAACAAAGGAAAATAAAAAAAGAAAGAAAACCCTAGCACCCTAGCATTTATTTCTTAAAACCAAACCAAACAAAAAACTTGTGATACAATTGCGTGCCCTGTGTTGTTATCATATTCAGACTTGGTCAGAATCATGTAAAGTCTCATAAGTAGACATTCTGTATCATTATATGTAGTTGTTTGTTGATTAATGCTTTCAATTATGTTGATTTTCACTCTGTGACCCAAACCACCTTGACAGAGCCAGCCTGGTGTACTCATTACTGGGGATGAGCAAAGAACAAAATGCCAGGTTCAATTCCAGCCCTCAAGAGTTTGGCAGCATATTTGAACCTTATCTGAACTATCAAAAATTTTGACTCTGGAGGGAGGGTAATTGGTGGGATCACACCTACAGTGCATCTTACAAGGGTGCATGTGAAATTTACCAAATGTAGAATATAAATGTCTTAACACAATAACCAAGAAAATGGCAGGAAGTCTGTGTTAACCAGTTTGATGAACATATTTCAAATTGTATATAAAACCAGCACATTGTAACCCATGATTGCATTAATGTACACAGCTATGATTTAATTAAAACATTTTTTTTGACTCTTCAGAAAGCCTTATTTGGGAAAAAGGTAGGAATGTGTGGCTGGAGGAACGGTTCAGGGTAGAGTGTGTGTGTGTGTGTGTGTGTGTGTGTGCGCGGGTGGTGGTAGTGGTGTGTGGGGGGGGAATTTATGCAAGAACTAGTTTCTTTGTGAGTGATCTGGTGCTCCCTTATTCTGGCTGGAACCAGAAATACCACAAGTCTTTCCTGAAATTTTCAAGATCTTTGGAAGGCCTTCCTCTAAGTTTACATGCCTGAGTTCTGTTTAACGGAGGAATCAGTTTAACAGAAAGTCACCACCAGGATACTTGGGAATTGTCAAAAGTGCTGTGACCAAGGTCAATGATCTTACCCACTCCCACCCCTCATAGGAAGATGGAACCAGAAGGCAACATGAGATATCACTGATGCAACCCACTCATTGTATAGGGAAAGTCGGGATAATTAAAGAAATCATTGACTAGGCCTGTAAATATATGAACCGGAGTGAGGACTAAAGAGCCAGCAGAGGAATAAGACAGAAAAGAAGAAAGATGAGCAGGGAAATTCTCAGAGGCTTAGTGCTGTCTCTACTCTGCCATGTTAGCAGTGCAACTTTGGGCAAGTCATGTCACCTCTCTGACCCTATACAGATGGCTTCAACCACAAATACTAAATGGCATATGTTTTTGGAATGAGTGTACTAAGAAAGGAGTGATTTAGAAGCAAGACCAAGTTGGATGAAAAGAGAATCAAATTAGGAAGAGATAAATGGCATAAAGGGAAGGCTGATGAGTAGGGAGAAAACTTGGAATGAAGACATATGGAATCTGATGGGGGGGGTTGCTTCTTTTGTGCTTAATGACTGCAGACTGTCATAAAAAGCTTGGGGAGGAAGTCAAATTGCTTGATGCACTTTTAAAAGAAGTCATTATAGCCTTAAGTTTTGTGAAATAAACAATCTAAAAAGACAACCAGGAAGAGAGTGAGTGCCCCGAAGAGGAGGACCATAGAACAGATCAATTTCTTGAACCACATTCCCTGGGATTTTAGGCCAAAGCAGAGAATACCTCATGACTTCTTCCTTGCTCAGAGCCATCCCAAGTTTGGGTTGTCTCTTCTGAGTAAGCTTTTGTTTAAAGAAAGTTTTCTGAAGAAAAAAAAAAAAAAAAAAAAAAAGAAGAAGAAACAGCAAGAATTTAATGAATTCATTTAGTGTGACACTTTTAGCAGATAAAACTTTAGGGGTTTGAGAAAGTTCAAAAGAAAGTTCTGATGGAGTTAAACTATGTACATACAAATGGAATCTGCAATTTGGAGTCAGTTACCTAATTGGCAGGTAACTTTGGCACTAGATATTTTTGAGCTGAGCTCTCCAGAGGAAGAGGGCCTAGCTCTCTTCCAGGTGCTAACACTGCAGTTTGGATCGATGTCTCCTGACCGAGAGCATTCAGTCTGTGGGGAAGTCAAGAGCTAGGACCCAGCTGTCCTTCCTTCTGCCCCACAATAACATTGACCTTGAGAGAAATCTGATGAGACTGGGAAAGGTGGGGAAAGGCCAGGGTAACTGATGGCTCAAGATTGGAAACTGCTCTGGAAAGAATATCCAGGAGAACAATCAACTAACAGGAAAATGGCATGATGGGGAATTAGGGACACTTAATCAGTGAAAATGTGGTGATTAGGCAGGGGTGATGGTGAAACTGGAGTCTGACGGACAGGCCTTCCCTTGTTGACTTAGTAACCGAGTGGTGGGTGCACAGAGGATCCCCGACCATAGCACCATGAAGAGTAAGATGCTTCTTTTTGCCAGGCATTAAGAATTTTTTTTTTTCTTTTTTAGCATTAACTGACAAGACTGTCTTCATTTCTTTCTCTTTGCCCTAAGGGCCTACCCAGTTATAGCTGTGTAATTGCTGCCTCCACAATTGCTTACTCTGAGACATGAAGCCTTTAGCTAGTACCCTGACTTGCTTTTTTCCAGGGATGCCTCAGCTGAATAGAGCAGAGAGACCTGCTGATTTCAGAGCCAAGCACAGAAAGCAGCTGGCTCTCAACTTGTTCTTTAAGAGAGCTGAGCAGAGCTGCCTTCAGTGGGAGCCTGAGCCAGGCACCTGTCAAATCCGGCCTTGCCCAGCTTCCCTGTACCATGCTCTGCAGTGAGTCCATTCTAAGAATGGCAGTACACACCATGGCCTTCCTCCCTCCACAAAGAGCCAGCTGCCAGCACCCCCTAAAATTCTTCTCTAGCAAATATTTTGATCCAAAGCAAGTTTCTCTCTCTCTTTCTTCCTCCCCCCCAACCTCCCCTCCCAGGCAGGAAAAAAAATGCCAAAGAAGGAAAATGATGATGTTTCTATTTTTTCTGAAATGAAAGCTATTAAGCCCAGCATATCCCTTCTTTTCCCTTGGGAAAGAGGAAAGACAGATGTTCTTGTCTAGGGCGTGTGTGTGTGTGTGTGTGTGTGTGAGAGAGAGAGAGAGAGAGAAGAGAGAAGAGATTTGAATGTACATTTACCTGTCCTTTGGGTCTTAAGAAGGTTGAAGGACTGGCCCTTTCTCTCCTCAAGCCTGAGTTAAAAATTTAATATACATGATACAGATTCTTTCATTTCTCTGTGTTCTAGGTCCCAGCTGACTCCTTGGTTCAAGAGAGGGTTTTGAAAAACTGACCCCAAATCTTTCAGCGTGAATTGATATTGTTGTTTTGCAGGACTGGGATGAAGAGCCTTAGGAAATAGCTCAGGACTGTCCTGCCTTGGGAGCCTCTGGCCACCAATTGTCTCTTTGGCTTAGGACATAGGTATGTAACTTGGAAACCGAAAGTACTAAGTTTATGGCAGGCTCTGTTACTCACTCACTTGGGCTTCAAGCAAGCTTTTCCCTTTACAGAATTCCAGTTCCCTAATTTGTAAAATGAAAGGTTTAGACATCACCTCCAAAATGCTATGATTTTCATGACCTGAAAGCCTATGAACCATGTAAAACTATTTCAAGTTTTTTGAAAGTTACTGTCTCAAATTACCTTCTTCACTCAGGAAACAAAAAGAACACAGTCTCGCAAGGATCCCAGGGACTAGTGCTTGATTTTAGAAGATGGTCTTGAAATGACAGCAGCATGCCTGTCCTGCACATTCCTTCCCCACGACCACAAAGAGCTTGCATGGATTTGTTGTTATTGTTTTTAATTGCAAACTTTTCCAACATCCCCCCTTAGAAATGATTGCCTTTCTCTGAGGATCAGATCATAGTCCAGCCAGTTCTCAGAGAAAATTAAACAAAGAATGTGGAGCCTGGAGCCTATGATTAGGATGCCTGGCCAAGTAAAGACAACCATGTACTTTACCAAATGGGTCAGCTATGGCCCGGATATCCATAACAGAATGGCGCCAGAATCACACCAGCTTGATCACTTCCCTTATGCTGGATTTATAGCTGGATTAAGGGCTAAATGTTGAAGGTAAATCTGAGGGAACAGAAAGGGGCTGGGGAGGGAGTGGGGAATCAAGGGAGTTTCCATCAAAGCTTTTCAGAAGCAGAAATCCATTCTACCTTTGTCGATGACTGTGGTTTGTTAGGATCAAGATCAAAGGAATCACCGTGGGCAGAGCCATGACAAATGCGAGGCTCAGTCTGGTGAAACCTAGCATTAGCCCCTCTCTTAGACTGCCGTCTAGACTGCAAGTGGGTGCTCGTGCCAGACCAGGCTGAGTGTGGAGTCAGGCTGCTCCTCCCGACAGAGCAAAGGACGTGTAAAGCCTGGCTCGACCTCCTCAGGAAAGCCTAACTGGTGAGGGCAGGGGAGCTCAATGTGGGTGTCGAGCTCATCATGTCATGGGACCATGGGGGACATGCAAGGACCATGGAGCCAGGTGGCTCACAGAGGCAAACAACTGACGTATGTGTCTTCCCCACTCCTCTCACATGGCTTTGGAAGGCTGCTCCCGAACATTACTAAAAGGTTCTTCATTTGCACACCGAAGACACTTTAAAATGTTTGAACTGACATTTAATAAGAAGAACAGCTAAAAGGATTTTTACTTTTGATGGTCCATGTGGTTCCTCAGACCTTCCACTGAAGTTTTAAGACAACTCAAGTAGGGACTAAGGGGATAGGCAATGGACTCTGTATAGACAACGCTACCTTCTATACTGTCTGCCATAGTACATTAGCAGTAAACACTGTTTAAACCTTTATTTGTCCCTAATAACACTAATATAGGAAAACAATTGAATAAAAGTAAATAGAAACCAATGAGACTTTCCAAATTTTTGTGCATGCATTATCTCATACGGGATTTACGTCGACCTGGTGGAGTGGGCAGGGTATCCTCATGCACATTTTAGGAGTGGAGTTAAGAGAACTAGAAGAGAAGGCAGGAATCCAGGTTTCAATTCTGCTTCTAAAATCACTGGGATCATTCAGGGCAAATCTCACTTTTCTTTTCTGGTAATTTGTCTTTAACTTGGGATCTCTGGTATCGGACGGATAGTGGGCCAACCCTCCTGTGTCTATCGCAGTACAGTCACCAGGCAAAATAATTTGCAATGATGAAAAATGATGGTTATAGATATAATGCAAAGATAATCATGATATAGTCCTATGTAAAATGTCAACTATAAGGTGGGAGGCTGAATTTACAGCTTTATAAAGTGACACATAAGCTAAACAGACTGAATGGAAATAACAAAACTTACAGCCAAGGACACAGTAGTTTAGTTTTTCATGTATTTCTATAGTTTATATTTTGATTATCCATGTCATTTTCTTATAGAACTAAATGTAAATGATGCTTGGAATAGTAAAGGAGACTAAGAAAAGGAGGCTCAGCTCCCCACCCACAAAAGAGTTACCTCTCACTAAAGTCTTAAGCAAGTTCTTAAGTCCAAACTTCAGTTTCTTTAGCTATGCAAGTATTACGAACATCTTAACTTATAAATATGAAGTCCTTACTTTGTGCTAGACAATTATCTGCAGTGTTTTCCCATGTATTTACACATCTGATCTTCATAATAATCCAAGCGGTAGATATTATTAGTACTATGTACACTTTACAGATCAGGAAACTGAGGCACAAAGAGGTCAAATCAGGTCACTCAGGTCTGGGTGAAAGATACCAGAGCAAATCAGAACAGACTTATTCCAAACTCCACCACATGACTACTAGCAGCTGGAGTACATTAAGTGATGTTTACAGAATTGAATCTTATTTCTTGGGAAAGCCCCCATTGCAGATTATTTTGATACTAAATAGATCTGTTTTTCTTTTCTTGCATTCACTCATTTCTAAGGCTCTCAATATAGCCATTAAATTGCAAAGCTGAAGATAGGATAATTGGGTGCAAATAAATTCATGTGGTTGCTAACTTCACTGGGGTTAGACAAATGTGATTAGTGATCACAAACAGGGACTTTTAAGAAGCACATGGTTAAATTTAGAAATGGAGTTTTTGTTTAAAGCAAAATTGTTCTGAACATGTTTGGATATTATCCATTATTCCTAATTTTTTCATAAATATCTAGAACTAAAAAAAAAAAAAATCAAGTCCACCATGCTAAAAAATCTTTTATCTTTCTCTGTCCATTGAGGCTCTTCTCCTAGTGCTGGGGACAGGAAGGGAGAGAGATAGTACCATTCCCAGAGAGAGAGCACCTCCACAGAGTGCTGGTTCTTCTTGAGAAATGCTTTGTGTAAGCTCTTCAATGCTCACAGCATCGTGGGAGCCATTTTGGGTAAGTTTTATATCACTGTTGTAGATATGGCATGTTTAGAAGGTGCATGTTGCCAAGATAACTCATAGAAAGTTTAAGTTAAGTGAAATCTCCAGATCCAAAGGGGTGAGGACAGGTTTGAGCTCCTTGTGTTTTCTTACATGATCACTTTGTATGGAAGTTGAGCAGGTACCACCCTCCACTGAGGACCTTTCAACTGACCATGTGAACTGAGGCAATTTACTGATCTTCTGAAGACCCCTGAGCCTTCTGGAAATGAAATAGATTCTACTGATTAAACACTAAGCTTCCTCCCAAGGAACATCCTAAAGTTAAATTATTCTTGTTCAAGTAGAAAGATTATTATTACTCATGTAAAAGTAACTGCTACCTTGTACATTTATCAGTTAAAATAGGTCCTGACATTCATCAGCATAGTTGGGGAGAGGTCTGGTTGTTCATCAGGGTGTCTCCATGGTGCAAGTTCATGATTCTGTAATTCCTGCTTCTGACATTCTCCTTGACAGAACTTAGGATAAAGAATGAGATTTTAGGTGCTCAATTACACAATAAACACATGTCAGAATACTGTGTGAATAGAATACCAGCTTCTTGGCAGGAAGCAGAAAACTCTCATGAAGACTCAGAAATAGAAACCATATCCAGTATGTGCCTCGTTAACTGGACATTACCCTATCAGGTGCTTGTAATTATTTGAAAAGTTCTTCTTCCTCCTTGCTCCAGATTCTCTCCCTTTAGGCTGAACCTTCCATGAATTTTATGATCTGGTTCATTTTCTGTATAAATGATTAAAGCAAGAGTTGGCACATTCTGAGGACCCGCCTGCTAAGTGCTCATTTACATGCCATAATTTAAGGCTTCCTCTGCCAGAAGTAATAACTTTTCTGCTTCCTTAGACCACTCTGTATGTGGAACCTTGATGCCAGCCTGGGGCAGGCCAGCAAGGGAAGGAGGGAGAAGAGTGCACAGGGTGGGAGAACATATGTCATAGAACTTGTTAAAATTTTTCTATGGAGGATTAGAAATAGTGCATTGACTTTCAGACCACTCTTTAAGGAAGGTGATATTGGAAAAAGAAATGGGAGGTTTGTGGTTTGGAGGTATCTCTCCCTTAAGAAATGGAGAAAATATTAAAAATAAAAAACTAATGAAAATCAGGAGCAACCTTGAGGTATCAGACCTTGGGAAAACAGGCCTAAAAGAAACAAAAACACCAAAAAATGAGGGAGCAGTTACTTTCTCCTTTCAGATTTCTCTTTATCATCAGTGTTCATCAAATAAATGAATATGTGGATAAAGAACCCATGATTGAGTACATTTTTAATCAATGAATGAATGAGGAATCAGGTCAATTTTTCCTAAATCTGGCTCATTTTCAGAATCAAGTGGAAGCCTTTTTTATAACACAGATCCCTTTTCGCTATCTCCACCTTCTTCCCTGGGTTTCTGATTCATTAGACTGAAAGTGGAACGTGGCTATCTGTATTTTCGACTGTTCCCCAGGTGATTCCAATGGCCAGCGAGGTTTGGGACCCACAGGCCTACAGGCCCCAGCCCCATGGAAGTCCTCTCTCCCCACGTTCCTTCTGTGATTGGCCCGGCGCAGCACCACGGAAGTCCCCTCTCGCCGCGTTCCTTCTGTGATTGGCCCGGTGCAGCACCACGGAAGTCCCCTCTCGCCGCGTTCCTTCTGTGATTGGCCCGGCGCAGCACCACGGTAGTCCCCTCTCCCCGCGTTCCTGCTGTGATTGGCCCGGCGCAGCACCACGGAAGTCCCCTCTCCCCGCGTTCCTGCTGTGATTGGCCCGGCGCAGCACCACGGAAGTCCCCTCTCGCCGCGTTCCTTCTGTGATTGGCCCGGCGCAGCACCACGGAAGTCCCCTCTCCCCGCGTTCCTTCTGTGATTGGCCCGGCGCAGCACCACGGAAGTCCCCTCTCCCCACGTTCCTGCTGTGATTGGCAAGTACAGCACCATGGAAGTCCTCTCTCCCCACATTCCTTCTGTGATTGCCTGGCCCCCAATTTAGTTGCAGGTTGATATTATTCAGTTGTTATTCTCTCCTTGGTCAGACTAGTTGATTATTCTGTCTCGCATGCTTGTGATTTACAGATGAAAACTAGTAACATTGTGCAAGGATTTATGTGTTAGCTGCATTTAATTAAAATAATCAGGAGATTTCCTTTGATGTTCTGTCTCATCTTGTGGGCTTGCTTCTTCACGAGCAAACTGACAGCTCCCTCGGTCTAGTTGCCTGCTTGATTTTGGTTAGAGAAGTGGATGCTTCTGAAATCCATTGATTTGTAAAGTACCTCATGTCCTTCTTTCAGATCATTCATATATATGTATTCAATAAATACACATTAAGCCTTCATGGTTTTCTGGTGGACAAAGAGATGAGAGACATCCTTTTCCTTAGGGAATTACAGACGAGTGGCAAGCTAGATAGCCCTGATAGCGTAGAGGTGTGCATAAGTTAGGAAAGTCGGGGGACATGGAAGGTGGGGGGAGGATAAGTCTTGATGAAGAAAGTGAAAACTGAGGTTTAGATGACGAAGGGGGTTTGAGGTATTGTGTCTACAGCATAAAGATGGTGCTCCCAGAACTCTGAAGAACTAAAAGAAAAGCTGTGTGTGTGCTGGAGGGGGTGGTGGGAAATGAGATTGGAGATTTAGATGTAGACCTTATTAAGAATATCTTTCTAAAATTTTAGATTTTAGACTGAAATAATGGGAATATGTAAAGGAACTATATATATCTATTAAGAAACACTCTCTTTGTGGAGGGTTCACTTGGCTTGGAATTTGTCATAGTGGAGAGAACGATAAGAACACGAATGAAGTCACAGCCAGAGGATTAAAAGAGAAAAGGGAAAAACTGAAGTAGGAGAGTTAATTGATAAGCCTTGGTGATACACTGGTATGTTTGCCTGTGTCAGGGGTGTCACTGATACAATGGGGAAGTCAGAGTGATTCTCATACTTTAAACCTTGACCACCTCAGATGGGATGAGCTTCAAGGAAGCAAGAGTTTGTCTGATTCCTACTCATTTTTCTGTGCTATCCAAAGAAAATGCTGAGAGTGTCACAACATGAGGACCCAAAAGCACGCACTTGAGCAAGTGAAATTTTATTTTATTTTTTTTCTAAGTTCTTATCAAGGTTGAAAAATCTTTTAAGCATACATGAAAGAAACAGCAGGGCCAAGACTACTTTGAACTTACTGCTCACAATTCCTTTCATATAAGATGTGCTTGACAAACATTAATTAAATCTTCCAGCAGCTCTTTGAAGTAATGTAGAAAATATGTACAGGTGGGTAAACTGAGGCCTCGGGAGCTAGAAGGAGAGCCTGAGGACAAACCAGGGCAGGTGCAGCATTTGAAAAGACCCTCGCATGAGGCCCCTGTTTCTCTGATGAGGCCAGATGTAGACATTTGTTTTCAAACAGAGGTCTTCCAGCATGTTCTCTGAACCAGGGAGAAGGAAGCAAACTGGTTATTTATTCCAATGGCTACACTCTTTGACCCCAGGTCTGGCATCCTTGAGCCTCATAGTATATCCCATGTCTGCCCATAGCCCAGATACACCATCTCCTTTTTGAAATCTCTAGCTGTGCTGTATCACTTCCAATGCTTGCGTTGTCCTTAGAACTGGTGATTATGAGAGGCAGAAGACGAGAGGGTTGATTGAGTGGCAAGAAGAGGTACCCTAACTTACTTTTGTGCTTAAGTTTCTTCTAGTTTGCTTTATAATTTTTTAAAAAAGGTTGGTCTCATTGGTTTGGCATGCAGGACAAGAGCAGATGCATGGATGGAGGAGTTGAGTTGTGATATTGGCACTTCAGCAGCTTTGGCCAAGTTCACGGGGGTCTCTGGAGTTAAGTGGCCCTGTAGAGTTGTTCCAGGTTGATTACTCCCACACTGGTTAGTCTTTGGCTATGGCTTCCCTGGGAAGGGCCAAAGGCAAGCCAATCCCTAAAGAGGCTAATGGCTGAAGACCATGCCCAGGGTCCATTAAAAGAACCACATCTTCTACTAGCTATACCAGATGCATCCCCAAAGGTAGATCTTGACCAGTTGTACCTGCTGGCCAGCTATTGATTCATCTACTCATTTGATTAGTCATTCAACAAATATATACGGCAGAACGCCTGTACATTGACCACCCAAGGAACTGTAACACACTGGTTGTAACACACATGGTGCACATCTAGTCTATGATAATTAGGTCAACTTAAGGAGGTGGTCAATGTAGGGAGGTGGTCAGCTTTGGAGTTTCTACTGTATTTTTGCACTTAAGATGCTGGAAATCGTATTAGATACTACAGTGTTAAAAGATAGACAATGTCTCTGCTCAGGAAAGTCTTAGTTTAGTTAGGGAGACACTAAATAAATAGATGACTGTAGAAATAAAATAACTTCATAATTGGCTTCAGGAGATAAAAGAAATGCTTCAGAAGATAAAAGTCCCAGAAGAAATACAAAATAAACATATGCACTTATGTTGTGGGAGAGAATAAAATGGAAAGTGCTTTCATTCTCATTTAATGGGATAAAAATTCTTCCTGACAATCCAGGAAGGCGTTCAGGTCTCTAACAATTTAGGAGGTTAGAAAGCTGAGAGGCACGCTTGAAACTCACAGCAAATAATTGAAAACTTATTGTTTTAGTGAAATTGGCTTTCTTTTTGGAAAACAAAAATAATAAACAACAATTACTCAGAGAAAATAAAATATTTTTAGAAAGGAAGATTTGGAATTAGATTATGAATAGGAATTTGGAATTAGATTATAAACAAGGATTCTATACAGCACATCATTAACATCAGGTGCATATTTTTGTCCTTCACTGACTCTCTTTTTATTTATTTTATTTATTCTTATAAAGCTATTGTTCTTTATTTATTAATAAAATATTTTTTCCTCTCTAGAAACATTTCTTAAAGAAATCTTTGACTACAAACTTTCAGTTGTGTTCCTGAATGCAACAGTTCCTTGCAAATCTTGTTTCATTTATAATTTCTAAGGAATCCATTCAAAGATGAGTGACATGTAGACATTTTGTTCATTAGTTTGGTTAACCATTGGTTTTCTATTTTATTTACTACATTTTCCTTTTTCTCTATGATTTAGTTCTCCAAAACATTTGAGCGGTTTGCATGAAAGGAGCTATATCATAAATGCTTTTAAGGTCTATATGATTTATACATACAGCACTCATGATTCATGTCTCAAATGGTCATGTTGGTAGATTTTTTTTATTAAATTCTTGATTTATGTGAAATAGATAAATACACGGATCATTTAGAACAAGGGTGTCTGTGTCTAGGGGTGAGCAGGGGAAGGACGAGGGGGATTTGGATGCATGAATAACTCCCTATTGGTCCTAATGGGATTTACACAAGGAAGACGCCTGTGTTCCAAGATACAATCTTCCTTCATTCTAACATGTGGTTAGCTACATGTTATTGATATCATAACTTTAATTTCCGAGCCATGTTAAATCAATACATGTTTTAGATGTCCCCCTTAAGGAATGAAACATAAAAGAATATGCCTTTTTTCTTCTACCTCTCCCCATGTTGTATTTGGCAAATTACCTTGACATTCTAAAACAGTTTATCTACTTCTAATTTTAAATCGCTTGAGGGCTGCATGTTGTTCTATCCTTGTGTTATGAGTGATCCCTTATGTTTAATCAGAGTTTACCATCATCCAGTAAAAAAAAAAAAAAAAAAAAAGGAACCAAGAATGAATTTTAACAATGGGAGCATTTTATAAAAGATGATACTTAAACAGGGTTTTCTGTAATCGTAATAAAACACTTTCAAGTTCACTCTCAGCTGAAGAAAGGAACTTTCACCTTGCTTAGAGCTGGAGTTGTGTGAGTATGTTTTAAATAACCAAACCAATAAGTCTTATTTCGCTCCTTATTATAATCAAGGGAACAGACATTCTAATAAAATTGTGTTCAACAGTTCCTCTATAAACTCCACCCCCCACCCCCCCACCCCCGCATCCTAGCTCCACCTGGTATAATATAAAATGTAATATACTTTGGAGGCATTTTTAATAAAAATTTTTCAGATAACTCTATGTGGCAACACAATTCATTTATAGTTTCCTATTAGTTCACCTTTATAGGGTTTTAGTCTTTCCTATCTCATGGGGTAAGAAAGTCACTTTCTTTTGTTTTCTACAACCACTGTGTACTTCTATTGATTTAATCTCTTTCTGTCTTAGAGTTTTGAATATCAGAACAAGGTTGGGGCAGGAGGAGAAATTACCCTACTCATGCCACTGTGATGTTAAGATTGATATTTTATGTAGATCTTATCTTGCCCTGATTTTTTTAATTATAAGACCTTGCATTAACTATGTTATTTATGAAAGTAGAGAAAATAGAAAGAGGTACTTGTTTGGGGGAAAAAATCCTAAGACAGTGTAGAGAAACTGTCTACTTGGGTACTGAGAGACCCAAGAAGTGACCCAGACCCATCCAGCTTGGTGAGTTAGACGAGTTTATTAGAGGTTAATTACACGGGGCTCTCACTCCTAGTCAAAACAGGGATCCCCCTGCACTCACTCCTGGGTGCTGGAAAAAGTTCTTCCAAGAGTGAGATTTCACTGTCTGCCTATTTTTGGAGCCTTAAAGTTCTTTCTGGCAGGTGATGCTCTTTCTGTGCATCTTTGTGTATTTATGAACCATATAGGTACACCAGGAACCATTAGGCAGGGACTTAGTTAATTACTATTAACTAAGGGGAACGAAGGCAACTCAAAACAGTTCAAACTGGTCTTAAGACTTATGACCATTATGCAAAAAGAGCCACATAAGGGCTTCCTTCATGTTTCATATTTCTTTCAGCTTTTTTGTTTTTGATTTATATCTCTAAATTCAAAGAATGTGCATTAGTTCTGTAAAACATTATAAGCCAGTGCTGGGGAATTCATATTTTTCCCTTCAGTACTTCATGATTTACTTTTATTAGAATAGCTGCAAGATTATTCTGTGTCATTTTCAGGGTCAACGTTCTTCATTCAAAATGACTTCTTCTGTAGAAGATTCAAGGAGGGTGAGAATTTGGAAGGATTTCATGGCAAAAAGGTCTTGGATGAAACAAGTGAACATAGGAGACAGGGAAACCCAGTGAAGAAGGGTCTCAATCAGTAATTGCCTGAAACCCAACTATCAGCGTTTTGAGGGCCTCTCCCTTCTCTGCTTTAAGAACATGACGTACTTCAAGGAGGAGAAATGAAATCTCCAGAAAGCCTCATTGCTTCTTAGACCTTCAAGTGTTTCTCCTGCTCTTGGCCTCTTCTTCAGCCCAGGAGAAGAGGAGCCCTGGTTACATGGGCAGTATCTGCATGACCCCTGGACTCATGGTCATGCTTCAATCCTCATCTTGACATTCTGCTTCTTGGGCCTGTGGACCCCTGGTGATGACAGCCAGCAAGGAAGAAGTGAAGGTTGAGCCGGGACTCACTGAATGTTGAAGAATGACCCCCTCTAACCCCTCCCCCCCCCCGCAAAAAAGATCTATGGAATTGGAGACACTAGATACCTCTGCAAGAATGGCTTTATAGATTGGGAAGTTCTATGCAAAATAAAAGAGCAGTCCTCTTGTTTAAAAATTATTACAAATTAAAAGATTGTAGCAGTAGAGCATTAACCCCAGCACAGGGTCTTGCCACATGCAGGACCTTATGTGATTGCTCAGGCTGTCCACCTGTGAAGGCAGCCCTGCCCTCAGATAACTCTGAATGTGAGGTGAAAGCTAAAGATAAAACCAGGAATTCTGGCTAAAAGTCTATTTAAGAATTGACTTGGCGTGATGGCTCACACCTATAATCCTAGCACTCTGGGAAACTGAGGTGGGTGGATTGCTTGAGCTCAGGAGTTTGAGACCAGCCTGAGCAAGAGTTAGATCCTCCCCCCTACTTAAAAAAAAAAATAGAAAAACTAGCTGGGCATTGTGGTGGGCACCTGTAGTCCCAGCTACCCAGAAGGCTGAGGCAAGAGGATTGCTCAAGCCTAAGAGTTTGAGGTTGCTATAAGCTGTGATGATGCCATGGCACTCTACCCAGGACTCTGTCTCAAAATAAATAAATAAATAAATAAATAACTAAGAGCAAGACTTAGATGCCAGTTCTAAGTCATTTCACTCTATCTACACAGTTGAACTCTTGTCCCTCTTTCTGCAAACAGAAGGCTGAAATGATGTTGGCTGTTAGATGCTCTGTTAATTACTCCTTGTAACTTTATTTCTCTAAGTCCCGATTCCTTATTTCTAAAATAATAGTTTAAATCAGATCTCCAAGGTACATGAAAACTCAAAATTTAATATTCCTATAACTATTCAAGTAAGGTAAAAACCTTCAAAAGTAATCAGTGTGGGGTCTGAGGTGGCTTACTAGAAAATTTAGAGTATCAAGGGTTTTTTCAGGCTAGGGGGTACAGTGGTTCATGCCTATAACTCTAGCACCTAGGGAAGCCAAGGAGGGGACAGTGACTTAAGACCAGGAGTTTGTGATAAGCCTGAGTGAGGGCCCATCACTATAGGAAATAGAAAAATCAGCCAGGTGTGGTGGCACATGTCTGTGGGCCACTCAGGAGGCTGAGGCAGGAGGATCATTTGAGCCCCAGAGTTTGAAGTTTCAGTGAGCTGTGATGAAGCCATTGTATTCCAGCCTAGGTGACACAGTAAGAACCTATCTCAAAAAGAAAAAAAAGGAGGTTTTGGAATAATTGATTCTTAACATTTTTCTTTGGTAATGGTAGCAGTATATAAAATAGAGCAGGGCAATTTGGAAAACTCTGAGATGAGGCAGTTCTGAGATGAATATGGACTCTGTCTCTTATTAGCTGTGTGACCTTGAGAAAGTTGTGTGACCTTTACTTCAGTGAACTTGCTGTACAAGGTGGTCAGTAAAGTAAGTACAGTGCTTACCTCAGAGGATTGATGATGGCAGAAGTAAGATTACACATGAATGGTACTTCTCAGGGTGCCTGGCACATAGTAAACATTCAGTCAATGAAACGGTGCGGATGGTGAAGAGGTGGCAGATGGAGGTGACAATGGAGGCCATGATTGTTAAGAAGGTTGGTGCTGAACAGAGACTGATCTGTGCTGGAATCTTCTCATCCCTACTACCTATGAGATTTGAGACAAGTATCTTAACCACCTGGTGCCTGTAACAGTCAGTGATCACTGAGTAACAAACCATTCCAAAACTCAGTGACGTAAAGTAGCTGCCACTTGTTCATGCTGATCTGACTCTGCAGGAGTCAGATGGTCCGGGGTGGTCCCATGTTTCAAGTTGCAGGTCCAGCTAGCCTGGCTCACTGGCTGGCAGTTGGGCTCAGGTCTGCTTTCCCTTGCTCTCCTCCCTGGATCAACAGTCTGGCTGGGGAGTATTCCTTCAGCAGTGGTGGAAACAACTATGGAAAAGCTCCCTGTGGGAATCTGGGTCAAGGCTCTGCTGACAAAGGGTTGTGAGTATCCCCTTGTCCAAGGCAAGTCATGAGGCTGAGCCCCAAGACAACAGGCAGCAAGCACATTCCACATCATTGGGGAAGAGCTCCTGTAGCCAACGGTGTGTATTTAGAAAGGAAAAGAACCAGTACAACAATCCAGCTTCCCTACATGTAATTTGAGTGTAAACAAATGACCTCCTTGTAGACTTATTTAGAAGATTAAATGAGATAATCTATGTAAAGCGTTTAGCACAGGGCAGGCACATAATTAGCACTTAATAAACATTAGCTATGTTTGTAATGCTGACTCTGATCGCTCTGTGACCCTAATATAATGAAAGATTTTAGACAACAAAAGCAGGTATAGGCAAGGGTAGCGGGGAAAAATTTAGTGGTTGAAGCTTTTAGCCGAGCCTTAGAAGATGGGAAGAATTTTCTTGAAAAGAAGAGTGTAGGGAGCTTCCTGGATGGGGAAGAATAAAAGCTAAAAACCTAGAGGCAAAATAATATGGATTTAAAACCTTGATTGTGTTTGGAGTTTTAGGCAAATTAGCCACCCTTGATTTCCATCACTTCTCTTTTAAAATCCATGCTCTAGATTGTCATTCCCAATTCGGCTGTTTATTTGGAAAGAGAACAGAGCATGTGCTTATAATAAACCAGCTGCAAGCCTGTGTTCTCAGCTAGGAACTTCCTCCAGCATTTCCCTTCCCTGGGCAGGCGTTACTTCCCACGGGTCTGCTTCCATCTTGAATGGAAAGCTTGTCTGCAGGAAGACAGGATGCCAGAAATTATGAAATACTTCTTGAAGGCTCAACTCTGCATTGTAGCCATTAAGAATGCCTCTTCCTTATGTGCAAGACTCTGAATCTCTGTGATTCTATTGTTCCCCGTGAGCAGCAGGGTTTGAGAAGGCCCTGTGAACAGTAAATGTTGTATATGCTTCTATCCAAGTGTATGCTGTGCCCTGTTTGCTCAGCCCCGCCATCGTGGCAGCTGCCTTCATTGCACCATGGTGAGTTGATCAACCAATGGGGGCAGAGGGTCTGCTGCTGCCACAGCCCAAGTTGTCGGGGCTTGTTAGATCTCCCTCAATAGCCACAGCCTGGAAGATGAGGGCCTTTTCTCTCCTCGGAGGGAACATATGTGCACTCCAGGGGTGTTCATTGGAAGACAAATCTTTAGAAAAATCAAGCTTAGAATAAAGTCAGTCTTGGAGCTGGAGCTTGGAATTCTTCCAGCTCTAAGATTACCTCTTTCATGCTTACATGGATGGAGCTGGAACATATTCTTCTTAGTAAAGTATCTCAAGGATGGAGGAAAAAGTATCCAATGTACTCAGCCCTACTATGAAACTAATTTACGGCTTTCACATGAAAGGTATAACCCAGTTATACCCTAAGAATATGGGGAAGGGGGAGAAGGTGGGGAGGGAGGGGGGAGGATGGGCAGAGGGAGGGTGAATGGTGGGATTACATCTACAGTGCATCTTACAAGGATACATGTGAAACTTAGTAAATGTAGAACATAAATGTCTTAACACAATAACTAAGAAAATGGCGGAAAGGCTATGTTAAACAGTGTGATGAAAATATGTCAAATGGTCTATAAAATCAGTGTATTGTGCCCCATGATCGCATTAATGTACACAGCTATGATTTAATAATACTTAAAAAAAAAAAAGATTGCCCTCTCCCTTGTCACCTCCCCTTGCTCTACCCAAGAACACAGCTTGAAAACTTCTCTTCCACTGCCTTTGGCTTTTCTCTCTAGCTTCTCAAATCAAATTCCAGAAATCATTGTAGAAAACCATTTTATCTGGCAGTTTCCATTGGTGTTCTCCAGAGCTGTGTCTTCACACTCATGAAGAGGTGCAATGAGAGGAGACAGTGGTGGCTGTCTACAGTTACTGAACAAGTACCTTGTGTCATAGAGGCTGTGCTGCCACCCATAGTCCCCCTCAGGATAGAGGCACTCAGTTGCCAGTTGCTGGGACAGTTGGCAGTTAATACCTCTCAGCTTCATGTCTCTCTGAGCACTGTCCTCAGCCAGAACCCTCAGACCCAAGGAAAGGCCCCTTCCTGGGGTTCCTGGGAGCAGCCCACATTGTGACAGCCCCCATCTGCCTCAAAGTGGGGTAGCTTAGAAGAGCTGTCCCAGCTTCAGAACTGTCCTTGGCATTGACTGAGCAGAGGTGTCCTCTGCTCACACCTGTGTCCCTCATTTCTACACGAGTGTCATCCTGAGAGCACTCTGCAATCACTTCTTTCCTTAGACCTCTGTCTTGTTTTAGAAATCTGACCTCACACAGCCCTCACAGATCAAGCATAGCTCTCAGCACTTTTCATACCATAGCCAGTTTAATCCTCAACTTCTCTCCTTACCAGGTGAGGAAACTAAATTTGGACAGATTAACTACCTTGTTCAAGATTCCTCTGTTGGTAAGTGGCAAAATATGTTCACCTTTCTACAAATTCCACAATCTATGAAGCATTATCTCATAGTCCGTAGCACAGTGGTTACAGGGCCAGCCACATACACCCAGGCTGGCGGGTTCAAACCCAACCTGGACAATTCTAAAAGCAACAATAACAACAACAACAACAACAACAACAACAAAATAGCCAAGCATTGTGGCAGGTGCCTGTAGTCCCAGCTACTGGGAGGCTGAGGCAAGAGAATTTCTTAAGCCCAGGAGTTTGAGGTTACTGTGAGCTATAATGCCATGGCACTCTACCGAGGGCGACACAGTGAGACTCTGTCTCAAAAACAAAACAAATCAAAAGTAAAAAACACCATAGGCATGTTAAGGTATAGAAAACTGTGGATTTCATGCTGAACTGATGAATAAATAAATGAGATGTGAGAGCAGACAGGCAGGAGGGTAAAAGGTGCCCAGTGAGATGGCCTTCCTGTCAGAATATCAGGGATGAGTGTTGGTTCATGCACACTGGGACTCTGCTGTGCCTGGGTGTTCCAAAGCACAGAGAGATCCCTGGCCGTGGGTGGAATCAGACTCCCATCAGGAGGCTGCACCAGTAAGCATGAGGGTGAGAGGGTATGAGGAGAAAGAGCTGTCACACTCAAATGGGGGAGCTTGCGAAGAATTTAAGAAAGGAGTTGTTTACAAAAGAGTGGGCAGACTTAAGAGAAAATGAGATGAGATGGTGAAGCCCCCTGGGTCTGATAACAGCAGGGAGCCTCACCACCCATAAGACCAAATAGACTTTTTGGAAAATATTTTAGTAATCATACTTCAGTATACCTTTTTTTTGGGGGGGGGGTAATAGAAGGGACACTGGGCTTCACTTGACTGCCAAAGGGGATTCATGGCACAAAGACAGTTGAGAACTTTCATACAAGGCACTGGGGTCACTACATCCACCTTCAGAGCGCTTTCTTCCAAGTAGAGGAGATGGAATTATACACACAGCTCACTGAGGCAGGATTAAGCTACTTGAGCCATGGGGGAACCCTGCATGGAAGAGGCGACACTTAAGTCTGAGTTTTAAAAGACAGGTATGTGTCTACCAAGTGAATAGACCGGAGAGGGACAGGGAGGGAGAAGCAGGAAAAGAGAGGGGTGTTGGCAGAGGAAACAGGTTTCCAAGGAGCCCCAGAACAGTGTGTGGGACAGAGGGTTGGCAGGGGCACAGAGAGCGGGAGGAGAGAGGGAGAGAGAGTCCTCCGAGGGCCACTATGGGACTCCCTGGTAGGAAGGACATGATCACACTGTATGTCAGGTTCAGAATCATCACCCACGCTGCTGTGTGGAGACAGAGAGAAGAGTGTGAGGAAGGGAGACAGGAGACACAGTAGGGCCTCTTGGCGGAATCGTGGGCCCACTGTCACGAGTGCCTCGAGGAAGGTGGCGTAGCAGATTAGCATGCGTGGTCTGCTTGGAAGCCACTGATAAAGTTCCAGAATGCACCAGGCTTCCTGTGATGCTCCTCTAAGTGTTCACTGGCGTAAGAAGGATGCTTGGCCTGTGTGCAAACCCACCAGGTGCTAAGGGAGATGATATCCGTGGAGCAACCCTCCATGATGAGAGACAGGAGATGGTGGATGAACATCCAGCTTTCCCACCCCCATGCCCAGAACGCTGAGGCACCAGTGGGAATGAGCTTCAGTTGCCTTAGTGGTGAGATGCTGGCCTCCATGCTCCATGTTGCTTCACCGTATTCTTGCTGTTCTTATGGGGGTCCCCTCCGAAAACAACACTCGAATCAGGCGTTAGGGTCTGATTTGAAGGAAATCCAAACTAAGGGAGTTCCACTGGGTCTGGATAAAGGAGAAGTTCAAGAATAAGAGGAAAGGAGGTTGATGCTAGTTTTTCTTTCTGCTTGTGTAGCTGATAGAAAGGTGTGGTTCTCTGAGATGGAAATGACAGACAAGGGCACACTGCAGGTGGGGGTGGGTAGCACGATGAGTTCAGTGTGGACATGACGCCCAGCTTCTCGTGGCACCCAGGACGGAGAGGTCCAGCGGGCAGTTGGAAGTGCAGAGGTAGATCGATGTTCATGGAGAGAGCTGGACTTGCGGGCCTTGCTCGGAGTCATCCAGGGCTTGGCTGAGATTTTTCAGAGATAGTTTAGGAAACCTGAACCTAGACCTTTTGAGCTAAGCATTTTTGGAAGCTTCTGTCTATCAAGTTTGTCTTCTTTCTCCCTTCATTCTGATTCTGCCACCTAACTCTAAACCCTACTTGCCCCAAATCAGTGGAAATCAATTTCCTGTCTAATATTTCTGCCAGTAATAATAGTCTTTTTTTTTTTTCTGAAAGATTATCAACTGTGAGTGTGTTAACAACAAGAGTATGTGTCTTTTGTTCCCTGTTACAGTTTCTCTAAAGTAAAATTTTGCTTGTCCTGTAGTCATACTGTTTATCATTCAAATAGGGACACTTCTGAGAATAAAAGGCAGAGCTAGTTATAGTCATACCAGAGCATTAAACATAAATCAAAACTTTCTTATGCAAACCAAGATATATGGTTAGGCTGATCATTCAATTGAAAATTAGCTCACCTCAAATGTTTTTGCAAGTATGTTGATGTAGTCATGAGAGAGGGAGGGAGAAAGGCAGAGGACAGAGAGGAGGACAGGAAAAAAGGGAAAGAAATATGGAGAGACAGAGAATGGGATAATCAAAGATTGGTTTTTAGAGTACTTAATGATGCACCTTTATGTATCTCAGATAGTTTTTCCCATTTTTTCTGCCTATTTCTTTTGTGTGCTTATAAAGTTATTTTATCTTATTTAGCTTCTTATCTGTAGCCTATAGCTCAGTACGTGGTATGCATCAGACAGTAAAGACTTTTTAAATACACAAATGAGCACATTTCTCTTTCAAAGTACTGAACATTCCATTTCCTAACTTCTCTAGCCAGAGGGAACTTTTCCTCGACTGAAACCCTATGTTGTGTCTAGTGTCAATTGTACAATTAAATATTTGATGAAAATTTTTCTATTCTGCTGATCAATTCAGGCACAGAAATGTTATATTGATCCTATTAAAATGTCCTCCTATGATATATTCTTCAGTAAAATGAGGAGGATTGACGACATTCCCCATCTCAAAGGTTATTGTGAAGATTAAGTAGGTTAATAAATAGAGTGTAATCCTTGTAATGTTCATTTCATGTTAGTTACTGTTGCTGTTTTTATTATTTCTTTTAGGGAAAAGATGGGAACATTGTACTTATCACTATTTGGGCAAAAAATAGTGACTGTATGATGGGATGACTTGAAAAGATGTTCCCTTAGATTTGGTATAATGTTCATACCTGGTGCCCTCATGAATGGCCATCAGTGAGCAGTGATAGCAAATTAAAACTGTTGTTTTTCACAGAAACACTTTAATTTCAATACTTCAAGCCATGTGTGTGGGGTATTGTTTTCCTTACTCCTTTACAGGAGGGCATATTGGCTATAGTGAGGTACGTAGGAAAAATTGCAGAAATTTAAATTTAAAAATCCCTATTTAAACAGATCTTTCATAGGTTTTCTGAGAGTACATAAACTTTTTTCACCATTGTTATTAGTTTTCTTTTCTGGATTTTATAACATATAAGTTATAATGTCCCTGAGAGCAGGTAGTGTTGCCAGAATGTCTAACCTATCCAGAGATATGAAGCTTGGCTAATCTTAGGCAAGTGTCTTATAAGCACACCTGCAATAGGGATTACTCCCTTGCTCAAAGAAATCCTCATCTCATCACGTGAGAGTTTGAACTTAAAGACTGAGTTTTCTGGTCCCTAGGTGAAATTTCCACAACCCAACATTTGTCACCCTCCCCTTTGAACAGTTTTGAGACACATTCATCCCTGCCTCAGGCCCCTCATTTGTGATGGAGACAAATCTCACATTATCACTTCCTTGTGACACTTGTCACCCTCACTTCCCTTGTGACTCCTTTACCTGGAGTGCCGGTGTGGTATGAATATTTTGGCATTGGGTCATTTTTGGTTCAATTAAATCTGGCTTTGCATTAACACAGAATTCTCTTAGGGCTGTCTATAGAATTTATTCTATAAAGATAGAAATGCCCTATATCTACACTGTCCAGGATGGTAGCCACCAGGCACATGTGGCCACTGAGCCTTTAAAGTGTGGATAGTGCAATGGGAAGGATTGAATTTTTAACCTGATTAATCCTAATGGCCATGAATAACTAGTGACCACCATTTAGGACAGTGAAATAAGACTATCTTTTCTTTCACTTAAATTATAGTTCATGGGAAAAACAAAAACAAGCAAAAATGCTATTTAATTACCCATATAGTCACGATGACCATCGAAACCATGTGTCTTGATAACCGTATGGATAAATTTATTGCAACCGTGAGTTACACTGGGACTTCCCTTGGCTTCCATGATGCTGTCAATTCCGTGCTTTTCCTTCCACTTCTCTCTTCTCTCCTTAGATGCATATTACTAAATCTTTTAATGTTGGAGATCCTCAGGAACACAACAAATGCCATCTTCATTTTTATCTCCTGTTCTGTTTCTAGTCTCCCTTATCCAGGCTCATAGCTTTGATAATCTTCACTACTTCACTCTCAAATTTATGTGTATTTCTTTAATTCATGGCTCTCTTTGAGGCTTTCTCAAATATAACACGCTCAAAATTGCGCGTGACTTTTCCTGTAATCCTGGCTCTCTTTTCTCTTGACTCCTCCATCTTCCTCTATGAACCCTGATGTCTAAATCTTCTCCAAGTCTAATTGATTTAACTTTGAAAACAGTTTTCAAATTAATTAACCCCACTTTGTGTTCACTGTTGCCACCATAATTCAAGCTATCCACTCTTGCCTGGGCCTTCTGCTGAGTTTCCACGTGTCTGTAGTTACACATACATGTATAAACGGAGTTTTAGAAATATGTAATTCTCTATGAGGTTATGAAGCCATTATAATGTGTCTAAAATTAAAGCTACCTGAAATGATTATCAGTTCCAACCCCTATCCCCCAGCCACCCTGTTCTGCCCAACACCTGGTTGACTTTCTTGATGGTTATTCAGACCCTAGCTCAAACATCATTTTCTTTTTCTTATTATTTATTTATTTATTCTTGAAACAGAGTCTCACTATTTCACCATCTGTAGAGTTCTGTAACATCACAGCTCACAACAACCTCAAACTCTTAAGCTTAAGCAATTCTCTTGCCTCAGCCTCTCAAGTAGTTAGCCCGTCACAACACCCAGCTATTTTTCTGTTGCAGTTGTCATTGTTGTTTAGCTGGCCCAGGTTGGGTTCGAACCTACCAGCTTAGGTGTATGTGGCCTACCCACTGAGCTACGGACACCACCAATTCTGTTTTTATTGTTTGGTATTCATGGAGGGTACAAAGAATTAGTTTAAACTGATTGAATTTATTAAAGTCTCTCTTATGATTATGTCCCACTCCCAAGAAGTGTACCTTACACCATGACCCCCCTGCCCTGCTTCCCATCTTCCTACTCCCTCATTTCCCTATCTCCTCCCCCTCGTATTAGCCCATCTGCTGCCTTCATATTAGAATAGAGTACATTGGATTCTTGCTTCTCCTTTCTTAGGATGCTCTACTAAAAAGAATGTGTTCTACCTCCATCCAGGTTAACACAAAAGAGGTGAAATCTCCGTCTGTTTTGTATTCCATGGTATACATGTACCACAGCTTGTTAATCCGTCCCTGGGTTGGTGGGCATTTAATCTGTTTCATATGTTGGTTATCACTTTCTTAAGGATACTGTTCCTGATTCCTCTGGCCATACCTGTATGCTGTTATATATTTTCCAACCATTTATCACAGTTATAATTAATTGTCTTTAGTGCTGTCTCTGTTGTTTAAGAAGGAAACAAACCTGTTTATTTATTCATCAGTGTGTTCTTGCCACTTGACTACATGCAAATAGTAAGTGCTCAATAAATATATGTTGATCACTTTCTAGAATGTTAATTATATACTTTTGCTGTCTGGGGTTAGTGAGCTGGACTGTCACCTTATATCTGGATCAGAAAATTGACAGAAAAATGAGTTTGGTATCTTGATATTTTCACATGATCTCAAACCTCAAAAAAAAAAAAATTCTCTGAATAAAACAGTAAGTTATTGGAAAAGTGGAGTTTTCAAAACAAAATCTTGATGTCAATTTTTATACCTTTGTTATTATAGGTGCAAACTTTCTTGCCGTTCTATAATAATTATTGATACATTTTATATTATACATTTACTGTTTTTAGTAGTTATTCCTGAATAAAATTCTGTGTTTTATAAAACTGAGTTAACTTATTGATATTACTCTAATTATTATTTTGTGGAACAATTTTCTTCCAGGAGTTCTTGTCAGAGAACTGTTAACTGATCGTGGTTACTGATTTCTAAAGAGTCACCAGTTCTTCTGGAATAACCTTTGGAATCGATTGTCTTTATTTATCTGCCATGACAACATCTACTAACTGTACTATTCAAATGTGGCATCCTTGCTGTGTCCTCTGTCATTATTTCCAAATGTGGGTTTGACAATTTCCATGCAGGAAGAGAAAATGAATGCCTTTGGACTTGTATGTGACTTTTTGTCTTTGTCTATTAATTGCTCAACTGACCTTGTAACTAGCTTCCTCCCTTTGATCTGATACTTTCTCATTTCACGCTTGCAGATGTTTTAAAATGTTCCAATATTTCCATCACCCTAGGTAAACTGGAAGCTTTGTGGTAATTGCTGACGTAGTTTGCTTGGCTACCATGGCTTAATTTGATAAATTTTCTATCAAGTAAAACACTTAGGTTGAAGATTAGAAGAATTACAAGGGCGTATACATTAACTTAAATTTGAGATATTCTGCATTGAATTGCCTAGTTAATGAATTAAATCTGTATGTGTTATCTATATATAACTTACATATAACATACATACATGTTGCATACTGTTAGCAGAAAGAGATTACTTTGAATATGCTTTAAAACTCCTGACTTTACAAGTTTACAATAAATATTTGCGCCTATTAAATACATTACTTAATGTATAAATTACTTAAAGCAACTGTAGGCCTTTAAAGATTCAGAAAATCAATTAAAATGATAAATTCTTACATTTTAAAGAATATTTGGAGTCATTGAAACAAGTCACATCACCACTGAAAAATTAACCATGTGATAAACATTAACAAAATTATTAAAATATGTTTTATTGTATTCAATAATTAAAATTATGAACATCTCATGAAATAGTTCTATTCTATGATCAATAACAATTTCGACAAATCATTTTCTTAGGCCTTAGAAAGCTATGGCTCTCTTTAACTAATACATTAATGTAATAAAAATAACATTTAACTTTTGTTTATAAAAACCATTATTTTTTCATTTCCTAAGGCCAATTGTGATTTATTATAATCCTATAAAGTATCAGACTTTGACTAAATATCATCCTTAAGCAATAATGGAGAAATTGAATAAAATGATTTTTTAAATTAAGAAACAACTATTTCCAGATGAATAGGAAATATAAAAATAATGTTAATAATCATGAATACATTCTGTTAGCAGAAAAAAATAAGAAAAAACTGTATCTAAAGCAAAGGACCAGGTTTTACCAGGTCTCATGAGAAATGAGAATTCAGATGATAACCGAAATTTGAACTAAAGTCATAATTAAGTTAACTGGAATATTCCAGCCTGAGCGGGTGCCCTACATGGTCTGAACACTTCAGAGATACTTTTTGAGATGAGTGTTGTTATTAAAATCACACATCCCAAAAGAACAATTACAGGGCGGTGCCTGTGGCTCAAAGGAGTAGGGCGTCAGCCCCATATGCTGGAGGTGGTGGGTTCAAACCCAGACCCGGCCAAAAACTGCAAAAAAAAAAAAAAAAAAAAAAAAATTACAAATTTAGGAAATTGATTGAAAGAGACATTCAGATTCGATGCCATTCAAATTTCAGCTATTGTACATTTTTGAATGGTTATTTTTCAAAAGTTCAATTTTTTTTTTTTTTTTTTCTCTTAAAAATATACCCTAACCAGTGTATCTCAGTACCTATTGCTCTCCTAGGGCACACCTGTCTGGAAGTCCTGATACTTAGCTCGAGGATGGAGAATTTAGCTCCATATCCCTACTTTAGTACTTTATTGCCTTGGGCATGTCACTTCCCCCCTCTGAAATTTAGCTTCCTCCTGTGGTACATAAGTGTGGATTAAATGAGATAATGCATGAAAATTTTCCAAGAGTGCTCATTAAGTGTGATGTTTTGTTTTCCCATTATTCACTCCCTGGACTTTAAATGAGCTCTCTTGATCAAGTCTCAAAGCTTTAACGTCTTTGGTTGCAACATTATCACCCGACTCCTGGTCTCAGAGCACTTGGGTTTCCCAGAAGGAAGGCCCCAAGGAGCAGACATGTAGCTTCTGCCAATGGAAGGAAACCACTTTAACATCATTGGCACGTCCTTGCAGATAGCTTTTTAAGAGGTCAGAGAAGTAAAAGTTCTACTGAACTTGGGGGCTACTTTGCATTATCTCCAAGGGAGCTTTCTCCCAGGAAGAGGCCACTTGTACTTATAGCTTTACAAGATCTGCTGCTTTGCAGAGTACTGGAGTTTCCATACAACTGCTGAAGGCAGACACACATTCCTAGCATTTGGCATCAAAAAGGGAGCTCAAAAGCCAGGCAATAAGCTTACTGACATTTTATAAACCCCTTACCTGTTTTCTCCCAGGCTTTCCACCCAAATTTCCATTAGTTCTGCAGCTGATAAGCTCAACAAACCAGAATATGCAGTTGTCTTTTTTTAATTTAGAATTTTATTTTAGGTAATTATAGACTTATACTCAGTTCTAGGAAGCAATATAGAGAAATCTCATGTACACTTTCCCCAGTTTACTTCAGTGGAGAAATCAAGACCCAGGAGAACCTCATCCCCGTGAGGACTCCTCTTGTTTACTTCTTACACCGCATGTCCCTTCCAGCTCATGCTATCTCTCATTCCTGAGTTCTGGCAGGCACTAATTCATTTTCTATCTCTGTAAGTTTGTCATTTCAAGAAAATAACATACGTGGAATCATGCAGTATGCAACTTCCTGACCTTGCCTTTTCCCATTCAGCACAACGGCCTAGAGATTCATCTAAGATGTTGTCTGTGTTGGCGATTTGCTTCTTTTTACTGCTAAGTAGTGTCCATGATATGAAGCAACACTGTGTCTTTAACCATTCCCCTGTTGAACACATCTAGGGTGTTTGTGATTTTGGGTTAATATAAATAAATCTGTTATGAACATTGTGTGCAGGTTTCTGTGTGAACCTAGGTTTTTGTTTATCCCTAATAAATACCAAGAATACAATTGCTGGGTTGTACCGTAATTGCATGTTTAGTTTTATGAGAAACTGCCAGACGTTTCCAGAGTGACTGTACCATGTATAGTGATAACATTCACAATTTATAAGGCCTGTAGTTTATTTGTATACTCTCCAGTATTTAGTGTTATCACTATTTAGTTGCAGCTATTCTGACAGGTATGTGGCTTTGCTTGATATTTCCTCAATCACTAGTGATGTTGAGCATATTTTGAAATAGTCTTCCACAGATGACATGTAGTATAATTTAAGATCTGGAAAGAACTGGAGGGGGAACATTTCAATGACTGAGCCCAAAATTTATTTGAGTAAGAGTCAGGTTCCAGGGACAGACAGAGAGAAAGAAAGAGAGAGAACTATTTACCTTGAACTCAGATCTCCTAAATCACTTATAAACAGTGACCTTTAACCAGATTCTACCACTAGTATACATAGAGATGATTTTCTTTCTCTAAACGGAGTGGTAGGATAAAGCAATTTGGTGGCTTATTGAGAATATAGTGATTGTCCCTGTGTAGTATTTGGCAATGTAACATCTACTGGGACCTCAATAAGTGATAGAATATTTTTGCATACATATATGTGCAAATAAACATGCATACATATACAGAAGTTACCAAAAATATGTACACATTTTAAGGAAGGAAAAAAATGTATTAAAATTGTAATACTTAATATATACTGATAACAGAAGATGAGCATCTCTTGTAATTGCATAAGTCAAATGTGACCTAAGTATTACAAATTTAACATGTTTTTTTCCTTTCTTAAAATGTGTATACATTTTTGGCACTCTATATATGCACATATATATTACATGTGTATATGTATGCATGTTTACATATATCCAGAGAGAGAATCACATTCTTCCAAGAGTAAACAGATTTCATTTCTTTAAAGTAGGTATATTATAAGCCTTGTTTCACCCTTTTGTCCCAGGAAATAGATTAAGAAAATAGTCTTCTGGTCATTTCAAGTTAATGTCTAATTTTAGTGGGCATCTCCTTAATCACCTGTCAGGAGGAACAAACTCATGTGGTGTGCCCCCCAATAGGATACACTGGGAAGGACACATCATCACTTCAGTGGAGTCCCTACCCCAGATGCACAAATATAATCTAGATACTACTAGGTACACTTAAATTAAGGAATCCTTTATACAACATTAGATCTGTATTCTTGAAAAAAAATGCCAAGGTCATCAAAGTCAAAGGAAGACAGAAGAACTTCAAGATTAAAGAGAACTGAGGCCAGGTCTGGTGCTCACCCTGTAATCCTAGCACTCTGGGAAGCTGAGGTAGCAGGATTGCTGAGCTCAGGAATTGGAGCCCAGGCTGAGCAAGCGTGGGAGCCCTGTCTCTACTAACAATAGAAAAACTAGCCAGGCATAGTGGCACATGCCTGAAGTCCCAGCTACTTGGGAGGCTGAGGAAAGAGGATTGCTCAAGCCCAAGAGTTTGAGGCTCCTGTGAGCTATGATGATGATGCACGTTCTACTCAAAGTGACAGACTCCATCTCAATAAATAAATTAAAAAAGATTAAAGATAACTGAAGAAACTTTGTTCAGAATGAAAAAGACTGAAGAGATGAGAAACAGATGCTGTGTATAACTGCACTATCTAAATCTTCAGAGATGCTCTATCACATTATTAAGACAATTAATAAAATCAAATGTAGACTATAAATTCCTTGTATCTTAAGTTTCCTAGCTTTCATGCTTGTACTCTGTTTTGGTCTTTGTGTATATTACATATGGACCCAAAGTCCTTGTTTCTAGGAAATGAACATTGAGTTATTCAGGATACAATACCTATGATTTACATTCAAAAGTTTCAACAAATGAAATTGTGTGTGACAGGACATAAAAGAAAATAATAAAGCAAATGGAGTGAAATGTAGACTATTGGTGACTTTGGAGAAAGGAAATATGAAAATTTTTTGTGCTATTCTTATAACTTTTCTCTAAGTTTAAAATTGTATCAAACTAAAAACCCCCCATACATACACACACACACACAAAAAAAAAAAAAAAAGAAAAAGAAAAAGAAAAAAAAAACCATGTCTGTACAATGCATCCCGTAGATCCTATTATATACTACTGGAGTCAGTAAAGCAGTAATGGAAGGAGTCTCATAGAAGAGAAAGTTCACCCTCCTGATTTGCAAATGAGGAAACAGAAGCTCCCAGAAATGAAGTGCCTTATTAAGTGCTACTTTGAGGGAATGAAGGTGTTTTCTGATGTGGAACCCAGTGCCCCTGCCTGAATTCCAGCCAGGCTCACACAAATAATGGAGGGAAATGGATGTCAAGGGCTCATTTATAGTGAGAAACTTTGTGGGCTGTGGGAGGAGAGATATGACATGAACTGTGAAATGGAAATATAATTTCCAGGTTCAGAATTTACATGCATATCTGGACTCTTTATTCTGGCTGAAGGGACATCATAGGTTCTTTGGCTTTGCTAAGGAACTCAACCCTTTCCATTTGAACCCACAAAATATCAACACTCTAAACCTAACTGCCCCCAAACGCTGCAGACCCAGACTGTAGTTCAACTACCGTATATACTCGAGTATAAGCCGAGTTTTTGTGCCGAAAAACCCGAACTCGGCTTATACTCGGGTCATACAGGTTATTTGACTCGGTGTGCTTAGCTTAACAGGTAATCAAGCTAAATCACAAAGGTTAAAATCCTTCAGAACTGGATTCCTCCTCCTCCTCATCTGTATGTCCAAACAGAGCTTCAGCTGTATCTGATGTGAGGGTATCAGCATTTAACCTACTGATTCCTCAATTATTGTAATTATTTTGGGTATGTATTTTTATTTTTGAAATTTACCAGTGGCTGCTGCATTTTCCGCCTCGGCTTATACTCGAGTCACTAAGTTTTCCCAGTTTTTAGGGTAAAATTAAGGGGGTCGGCTTATACTCGAATATATACGGTAACTTCCTTTAAAGTTTTGTTTATCTATGATTACGAACCTGAATTATAAAGTCAGGACGCCTGGATTTGAATCCTCCTTCATCATTTACTAATACTGCTACCTTGGGCAAGTTATTCAATTTCTTAGTGCCCCTGTTTTCTTATAATGTGTAAAATGGAGTTAATAACCATACCTATCTCATGCAGGTATAAGAACCAAAGAATATAAAACAAGTAAAAGCTCCTAAAACTGTACTGGACTAAGTGCTCAATAAATATTTCTTCTGTTTCCCTTTCAGAAACTCCATTCATCTAAATCTACCCAATTTTCAGCTCAAAGTAATCATTTCTAAAAAGTGCCTCTTAACTATATACATTTTCAAAAATCCTGTCATCCTCTAAATTTGTGTAACAATTAGGACCCATAGCAAAGATAGTATTTGGCACTAATTATATATTA
The DNA here is from genome assembly GCA_963574355.1 of Loris lydekkerianus. Taxonomy (NCBI): domain Eukaryota; kingdom Metazoa; phylum Chordata; class Mammalia; order Primates; family Lorisidae; genus Loris; species Loris lydekkerianus. The sequence goes on from CAUYPK010029587.1 coordinate 62,563, forward strand.
AATATCTTCTTGTGGAAAGCTAATTAGCTATAGAAGGTTATTTCTTTTATTTTTGGGGATTGAGGGCACAAAGAATTAAGTTACACTGATTACATTTGTTAAGTAAACTGCCTCTTATCATTGTGTCCTGCCCCCAAGAAGTGTGCCATATACCATGACCCCTGCAACCCTCTGCCCCACTTCCTTTTTCCCCTACCCCCCCAAAATGTATTAGATCATCTACTGCCTTTGAATTAGAATCGAGTACATCAGATTCTTGCTTCTCCATTCTCATGATGCTTTACTAAGAAAAATGTGCTCCACCTCCATCCAGGTTAATACAAAAGATGTAAAGTCTCCATCTCTTTTTTAAAGGCTGAATAGTATTCCATAGTATACATATATCACAGCTTGTTAATCCGTTCCTGGGTTGGTGGACATTTTGGTTGTTTCCACATTTTGTTGACTGTAAATTGAGCTGCAGTAAACAGTCTAGTGCAAATGTCCTTATGATAAAAGGATTTTTTTTTCCTTCTGGGTAGATGCCCAATAACAGGACTGCAGGATCAAATGGGAGGTCTAATTTGAGTACTTTGAGGACTCTCCATACTTCCCTCCAAAAAGGAATTATATTTAGTTTACTAAAATTGTATTAGTTTGTAATCCCACCAGCAATGTAGAAGTGTTCCTTTCTCTCCACATCCATGCAGCATCTGCAGCTTTGAGACTTTGTGAAGTGGGTCATTCTCACTGGGGTTAGGTGATATCTCAGAGTAGTTTTGATTTGTATTTCTCTGATGATTAGGGACGATAAGCATTTTTTCATACGTTTGTTAGCCATTCATCTGTCTTCTTTAGAGAAGATTGTATTCATGTCTCTTGCCTAGTAATAAATGAGATTGTTGGCTCTTTCTTGATTAATTTCTCTGCAGATCCTAGTTATCGACCTTTTGTCTGATTGATAATATGCAATATCTTTCCCCATTCTGAAGATTGTTTGCTTTGGATGTTGTCCCCTTAGCTGTACAGAAGCTTTCCAGTTTAAGTCCCATTTATTTTTCTTGTTGTTGCAATTGCCACTGAAGTCTTTCTCATCAAATCTTTCCCCAGGCTGATATTGTCAAGTGTTTTCCCCATACTCTCTTTGAGGATTTTTATTGTTTCATGCCTTACATTTAAATCTTTCATCCATCTTGAATCAATTTTTATAAGTGGTGAGAGGTGCTGGTCCAGTTTCAGTCTTTTACATGTGGATATCTAGTTCTCCCAGTACCATTTATTGAATAGATTCTTTTCCCCAGTATATGCTCATTTGGCTTACCAAAGATCAGGTGGCTAGTAAACCCACCCAGAAAATTTTTGATCAAACTCAAACTTCCACAGTCGCAAAAGGATTAAAAATGTCCGCCAGACTCTTGAAAGGCTTATCAATACTCTCAATCAATGTGAATGGTTTAAATTGTCCTCTAAAGAGGCACAGGTTGGCTGACTGGATACAAAAACTCAAGCCAGATATCTGCTGCATCCAAGAATC